>JAMKCH010081693.1:0-76321 GCA_023653785.1 Ophioderma brevispina
TCCCCAGTCACTTTATGCCAACACAACGTAGCCAGCCCGTTGAATCTCCGTAGCATTACCGCAGCACCACTACCGTCGCCTCCCTCGCACATACAACTCCTTCGTCGCTTTTCCTCCACCCAACGTAGCCGTCGAATCCCCGTAGCAGTCCCCGCATCACCACTACTCGTCGCACATACAACTCCTTCGTCGCTGTCGTCCCCCAACGTGCCGTTGATCCCCGTAGCAGTACCGCAGCCACCACTACTTCGCCGCACATACAACTCCTTCGTCGACTTTCGCCCACCCACCGTAGCCGTTGAATCCCCATAGCAGTACCGCAGCACCACGCCTTCGTCGCACATACAACTCCAACGTCGTCTCCGTCGCACATACAACTCGTCTCTCCTCCGTCGCACATACAACTCCTTCGTCGCTACGTCCACCTTCACCACAGTCCTCGCACGTCGTCAATTGGATCCACTTCTGACACCAATTTGTAGCGGGACTCGGCCCTGTGAGCGCCCGGAGACTCGCGGGTAAGTTTTGCAGGGGCATAACCTTGCGCTCCTCTGAATGACGCACGTGACTCCGTAAAATCAGTTTCTCAAGTATTTTATTACAACCAGCCTTTCGCCCTCGTCGTCAGTTTACATCACAACGTCAAGTACCCAATCCACAATGTACAGAATCTCTTCAAAACGACAATTCAGAATCCACACGCACCTATGGTAGTGACAACATCAACCGAGCAATTTTCCTTTCTCAGTGCTGCCTACCGCTTGGGTGATTGATCCCGCTGGCGCCGACGCTCTGATTGGACAAGTACATTACCTCCGTGGCGGTCTTCGCGTGGATTAGCAACAGGCGTGACCTTTCTAAAGAGATCACAATTCTTACATGACTTCGCATAATTAGTACTGACGTACTGGAATTAAATTGTAATCAGAGGGGATGGATACCATTAATTGGGACATTATTTGTGACCGAGAAAATACACTAGAGAATACAGATCTAACTTCCAATCCCGTTTCATCATTAAAGTTGGTGCTGTTTATGACTTTTCAAATGCAGTGTTACTATTATCTTACTTCTTGTCATTAGTGCTGCACCTAGTTAGTGATTGCTCTCATTAGGTAAGTGGGGGGAGGTGGCTGTGATTAACATAATGGTATGGGTACCTCTATTTTGGCTTCAACCGTTTTTTATCATGGGGGGCGGAGGGGCTGAGAGGATTCCCAATCCTGTCCAAATTTTGTTCATATCTCATAAGTGAACTTTTCTCCAGCAGTGTCTTTTTGAACCAGCTTGTTATAATAATAATAATAACTTATTTATTTAAATTACTTGCAAATACGAAACAAAAAATAAATATATAGACATTCAAAAATAAACAATGCAAAAGCAAGTATTCTGGATAAGAGAATGGATTGCAAAACCCTGATCACAAAGGCTTGCCTCTCATATCCAAACAAACAACAAAGTACATGTACAGGAACAAATTCAAAATTGATTTAGGAAACCCAAAAGAATAGGCAAGGCAAATTGATGCACAGTGAAAAAGTCAGTCAATGAAAAAACTGACTGAAAAACAACAATGTTCCCTGTCTATATCCAAATGGTTTCCAAAATGAACATAATTGAATATTACAAAAAATACGCTGGTGAGTCACAGCATAATTAGGTTGTTGTCGAGTAGGATTTTTATGTCGACAATCGTCAAATTTCAAGATCGACGGCGATCAAGTGTCGCCAAAAAGTAAAACGATTTTACGTCACTAGGAGTCCGCCATGTTCATGTTTGGCCATTGTACACAACGCGAGTCGACGCAACGGTACTACGTAAGCGCATGGGGACTATTGTAGTGAGTGAATGGATCAAATTCACCACCCTGAACATCGCATGACAGCCCCAGCAAACATAAGTTTGATTTCCAAACCATATTGTCTTAAATGATATGACATGAGTTAACAGTGCAAATCTTTGCATTTTAACGTACAAAATATGTAAGATTTTGAGCAGTGAAAAATAAGTACTGGACCGTACCCCGTAACTTACGAAGTTACGTTGTTGATATTCCACTCTTTTACTTCTGTCGCATTTTGACATTATTCAGACTTCGATTATTGCCGAAAGTAGGCTCTGTCACGAGTCAGTCGGGAGTCACATGCGACTTATTTTACGTCATAAGTAAAAGGGATTTCCATGCCGGCCATGTTCGAGTGAGTTCGGCTACGTCATACTGGATTTCCCCGTTCTTAGCACACATGCGCAGTGGTAAATGGGATATGTTTTGCAAAAAAAGATAGCGACGCCGGCACGACTTAAGTAGCTGAAAATATAGAAAATTGGTGAGGAAATGCTAAATTCGGCCGATGTTTAAGCTGATATAAGGTATTTTATACGAGATTTTTTATCGACAATCAGTCCAGTTGTCGACAGCAAGAATAAATGCATGTCGCGACTTGTCGACAAAGCAGTGGCGACAACAACCCATAATTAATTCCATTTGGATGTTTTTTAAAAAATGGGGTCCGGCATTTATGAGGGGCAATGTGGTGCAGGGGATCAGAGCTCGCCTCATAAGGTTGTGGGTTCGGCCCCGCTGTCGCCAATGTGTTGTGCCACTGGGCAAGGCACTTGACCTCGCTGCATCTCTCCAACCAGGAGTATCAATGGGTCCGGCCTATGTGGGAATGCAAACAGACTCGCTGTGCAGGAGGAGAGGACGAACCCCCACCCCTCCCCCCCCCCCCCCCCACCCAGCAACATTATATGAGGGAGTTGGCCCAAACGCCAAGGCAGAGAGATGGGCACTCCGCACTGCAGGCGCCACCATTTGAATTTTGTGGCGGTCGTTGGTGTTTCCATGACACACATACGACCTCATCCTCGTCCGTTGTTCATACAAAACATTCCGAAATCACCCTTAGAGTGGAGTTGATTTTCAGCTCACGGTTGCAATAAAAAATATTCCTTGACCACATATAAAAAACTTTTACGTGTTAAACCAATGGCGACGGCTAAAATTGGGATTCTGGGCTGCCCTCTCCTGCGATTTTGCGGCAATTTTTAAAAAGTTGTCTTTTTACCCCTTAAATTCCCTTAATTTTTCAAGCTTGCCTCTTCCAGAAGCATTAACCTCGTTCAAAAGTGTCCCTTTACTACCTAACATGGTCTGGTGCTTAAGATTGAAATTAGTCAGATTTCATCCTGAATGGGTTAGAGTATAAAATACACCATTACCAAAAAAATTAAAGAAAAACATGGCCTAGTGGATTTTGATTTTGTAAAGTGTTAACTTTTTCTCCTGCCTCCAGGTGAAGGACCTTTTTTGAAGATCTATGATATTGTAAGTGGCCAGCTAATCGACCAAAAAATGTCTTAGACTCAGCCTGTTATACATGGAATAGTAAAGGTTAGTTTCAATATCACAACTGAAATGATCATGACAGGGGGATGACCCTATATGTCATAAATTTTTTCAATCTTGATAGAAAGCCTTCACTTGAAAGCCCCATCTGCAAAGTTTTGCACCAATATTTTACACAGCCGTTTTGAAGTAAGAGCTTAAAATATGATTTTGTAATCCCCATATGATACTCTGTGAAATTAATATTGGTCGACCAGAATGGGGCCTCCTTTCGCTCATAACATCCAAACCAAACATCCTTTGGCCCTAAGATTTCACAGGCTAAATGAAAAAATAGCAGGTTTTCTTTCTGATAACCATAATTTTGACCACTTTGGTAAAATCTGGGGTCCCTGTGGAGAGGCTATTAGAGATCTGACCGATGTCGCTTTAAAGTGTGCTTTTAAAATGGGAAGAAAACTGCAAAACTTATTTTATTATTATTAATGTCATAACTTTTGTCCATGTTGTTGACCTTGAATGTTTTTGGTTCAAACCAAACATTTTGGAGAAAATTCTTTAATTTTTTTTTTAAAAAGAATTTGGCTCTATTATTTCCTTGACTGAAGATGGTTACAGCTTTTTGCACAATTGAATAAAAAACTTAAATCAATACATAGTGATGCCATTCACTCAAGAGCAGCAACCACTGATCTCCAATCAGAAAATTTACAGATTGGGTTGATCCGATCTCTATTCAGAAGCAGCTGTTGTGCTATAGTAGTACATGTGTGTTGTTCACAATTACATAATTATAAGAAGTTTCATTCCTTGTATGATGGTTTCAACTTGAAGGCCCTATTCCCTTTCATTGACTACAGTTCCAGATTTTTGTTTTTGCAATTTTATGGAAAGTCATTATGTGTAGTCACAGTGCAAATCATGGACAAGAAATACAGTAAGTACTTCAAAAATTTATATCCTCATACACACCCACACACCATCTCCCACATATTTACGTTTAATGTGTGTACTGTATGTGTGGGAATGAGAGGTAGATTAGATGAAGTGGGAGAGAGGGGAAGAGAGAGAGGGAGGAAGGTAGAATAAGAGGGGCAAAGAAGATGAGATGAAGAGGATGATTGACATGGGGGAGGGGGGAAATGAGAGAATTGTGTAGGGGCAGTATGGAGCAGTACTACTGTTTTGAAAGATAAATGCCCCAGTATTGTTGCATTTGTCAACAGGGGAAAGGAGGCATTACACTTAATTTTTTTTTCTACTGTACTGGATTTAAAAGCATGATGCCTTGTTTAATATTAACCATAACATTTTATGACTCTTGCAGTATGGTACTCTATAGTATTGGACTCTATAAATTTGCAAAATGTAACCAATTTGCCTTTTTATTCACTCAGATTTTTATTAAAAGTGGAGGTGTTTGAACTCAGCGATTGGATATGGGATGTTTGCTGGTTAGAAGAGGAGACTGACTACACGCCAGCCCTAACACAGCTAGCCTGTTGTATTAATCTCATACAGTGTAGTAAGATGGGCCTGGCAGGAGAGACTAGTCTTTGCAACAGTGCAATTGTGCCAGAAAACTGCATTTTGTATCCTTTACATTTAACATTTTGCCAACTTTGTTTATGTGTCAAGAAATTAGTTTAAATTATTTATTTAATTTTAAAATGACTCAGTATGACATTTCTAATTAAAATACCTACGACATTGAGTAATTGCTGGATTTAAAATTTTTGAGTTAATTTGCAAGGCTATTCATGTGGCCGCCCACTGAGTATGGTTCTCACATTACTTTCTTTGATTTTGAGAGTTGAGACACAAAAAAATTTACCTCAGAGTTAAGGTCTTCTTGTGTAAGGATTGATATAACTAGCTCTTTTTTAGGTCGTCCATTGAATTTGAAAGACCTTATGGCAGTATGATTGTGTGTTTCCGTCCGTCTGTGTGCGTGTCAAACCTGGTATTGGTTAAAATTTGTTGCCTACCTTTAATTGGTGCAATGAGGGATCAAGTTCTAACTTGGTATGTTTATACAGTGCCATAGGCAGTCTTGATTAACCTGTAGTCTTATCTCTAATTTAAACTGCAGTTTTACATAGCAATATTCACTGAAGTAAAGTACATGAAAACATTCAACTGAAAGAGGAAATGAACACTGAAATTATTAACACTATCATTTTTCCTTAGTACTTCGTGATAATTTTAGAGTGTGATTAGCAAGTTCCAGTGTGATATTGGGGGGAATGACCTTTGACATTATTCACACACTGAAATATACTAATCCCACTCTTTTGCTCTGATGTTTTCACATTACTACAAGGCAAACTTCTAAACCAGATCCCGTGTCCAAATTTGAGGATTATTATGTTTTCAGAATCTACCGTCCTACTCATTTGTATACAACCAGTAAATCCAAGAATTTCACATATTGGATTCAATATGTCTCCCTTAACGAACCGCCGACTTATAAAAAGTCGGATCCAAATCCGGGTCCTTTTTTTACACACTGCATCAATCCCATTTCCCGATAAACTGCTGTATACGGACGTTGTTTTATTACCGATCGTAAATGTTGTTCCACAAGTACGTATCGAGACTATTTTTTAAAAGACCATGATCTCTGCCAGGGATCACTGGATCGACCCTCGACCGTAACGATTGTCAAAATCTCACAACGCCAATGACGCCATTTTGTTGATCGCATGGGGAACGAGTGAATGATTACGTCATTGAAACTTGATCCAAACTGGCTCGTTATACCGTGTTTTCAAGACAACAGACCGGATAGGATATAAATGACGTGGTTCTGAACCTTCTGACCTTACCAAAAAAAACCTTTCCTGGTATCAAATTTATTTAATGTAATTGGTCAATTGGAGCCCACAATTGACATGTTATACGCTCCTAAAGTGATGGATGGGGAGGGGGACAACCCCCTTTTGAAAGAGAGTATACAACACGCCTAGTACGATGCAGGAATACCACAGACACTTGATTTTAGTACCAATGGATAGCCTATCATCCTACACTCTTTTTTCATTGATTCAAAATGCGTACCACATGCCCCGCATTACTTCAAAATGATGTCATAAAGTTCGCATGTCAGCAAATAGGGGAAAATTCAAGTTTTACCAAAAAACATGAAAAAGTTAAGGAGTATCTAATTTATTTTCAACACGGTTTAAACTCTTTACATGATTTGAAATGACTATTTTTTTACCCAGAGCCATTTTATGATGATGTTTTTGATCAGTAAAATTGCAAAAAAATCAATTTTTCACCCTATCTCATGTGTTTTCATAATTTCCTTAAAGGTGCGTGTTCTGATCGTCTTTGGGACCCCCCTGATTTTACCCGGAAGTAGTGTCGATTTTGATATCAGATGAAAGGCCGTATTTTTCTCATTGTCCTCCTGAATTTTGAGCCGTCAAATTCCATTTCATTCCCAAGACTAAACAAACAAAACCCACTGTTTTATTGGTTACCACAATTAATCACGTATTGAATAGGGCTTTGCAACATGCATTATTGTGTCACCATTCAAAACCACAAGTTTGTTTCCCACGGTACTTGACATGGTGTATTGCAGTGCCAGCTTTCCATATCAAATAGAGAATACAAAGACACACACATCGGAACAAGCCCCTTTAACTTATGACATCCATATTTTAGGGTGTGGAACATTGGTAAATCATTCCTTTTGATTCTGTAAATTACGTATATTCCTCTTTTAAAAAAATATTTGCTTCAGATATTTTTGGAATAAATTCGGGTGGGGGGGGTTCGGTTTGGATTTGTTCGGGCACAAATGCTCGTACCATAAAAAGAGGTACTAGCTGCGAATGCTGAACTACCTCTAGGGGTATCAAAGTCACAATAATCAAGTTCTCAGTCCCGCTAGGGATAAAATTCGTTGTGATGTGACTGAGTTTCAATGATACCATAAACAAAATTTTAACATAACATATCAGCAAAATAACCCTGAGGGTTATTTTTTATAACAGCCAGCACAAGTGATGTATTTTCTTGTATATTGGCCAATTGGCATTTAAAGGTATTGGTCCGTATTGAGAACAGTTCCGCCAGGGGTATGCTATAGGCCTACTACAAATTGGTTCCCCTTATTTAAGGGTATATTTTCACTAAGAAAATAGTATAATTTTACCCAAAACTGTCCCGGCTAGGGTTTTATTTCCAATGAAAAGTGGTTCCCATAACACTGCAAAAACTGGAGTGTTAACTTTAACACCATGGGTGTTTAATTTTTAACACATCCTGGAGTTCAATAACGGGACCACGACCCAATGTGTTAGATTACACCATTGTTAGTGTTAGATTACCCCAAATTTGGTGTTACAATGTATGATATGACACTGCATGTGTTAATTAACCAACACATATGGTGTTTATCATTTGTTTAACATGCCGGGGGCCAAATTGACACTACTGATGCTAATTTAAAATGTAATGAAGTCAATCCGGACCACTCCCTCGGGTCTTATGTATTATTTATTTAAATTTTAGTCCTACAGCGTAGCCTCATCAGTATTTAAGTGTGCTCTCCCTGAGGGCCCTGTTTAAGTTATACACTTTGTTATACAAGTTTTATAAAAGTTTTAATGGATCCTGGCAACAACAAATCAACTGAAATACAAATTACTTAACCCTTCCACAATTAAAAAGAGATCATGAACAAAAGGAAATACATAAGGTGTTCATAATATGTTTGAAAACAGGTAGGAAATATTGGTACTATGGATATTAATTCTAATATTAGATGGGATACTATTCCAAAGTTTAACAGCACAACAAAACCACATTAATAAAAAAAATCCTGAATTTTGAGTATACTTAGGAATAGTTAAGGAGCCACTTTCCTGATATCTTGTAGGATTGAATGCTGAGAAGACATATACATAAAATTAGACGCAAGGTTAGTAGGTGAAGATTGTTAAACATTTGAAAATTACAACAGTACATAGCAAGATCCAATCGTTTTGGGAGTTAGAACGAAAAGCTCATAACATGTACATCAATCGGGGTAAATATCAGCACTTCATATGATCCTGCACAAGCTTATTGTGATGGATTTGCAAGACGATGCTAAATTGGTTTGAGAAACTGTTTGTCCAAACACTGCCACAATAATCAAAATGAGGTCAAACACAATGCATTACTAAGCATGACAAGAACACTTTATGGTACCAAACATTAACACGTCTAATAATAACCAATTTTCTTTGAAACTTTGAATTAATGGTATTGATATGTGGTGTCATGAAAAGTTGGGATCTAAAGTAACAATGAGATATTTGACTTCTTGAACATGCTCAAGAAATTATCGCCATATTTAACACTAATATTACTAAATTTACTTACAATATGCTTCTGCCCTCTGCTTCTGTTAGGTTTAAGTCGGCATTCTCAGACTTAGCTGTACATTTCGCCTAACTTTCAATGCCAGAAGAACAGAGATACTGACTATTCATAATTACTCGGTTTATGATTAGTGATTTGATGATACTCTTAAGTTTCAGTGTTCGGGCCCTCTTTAGCTCCGGTTTGGCAGCAAGTTCATTCCCTTGTACACTTTTGGTATAAAGGAGTACTTGTAGACGTCCTTTTCTGGATACATTGGTATCGGGTTCCTTGGTTTCTTTTTCTGGTCATCCTTGTCTCCCCCTCTTGGTTATGCAAGTGCTGGTCTGCATTCAATGCCCCCGGGTTTTGTGGAAGATTTGTAGGTCATTATCATCCGGTCTTTCATGCGTCTTTCCTTAAAGTTTCCCAGTCAAGTTCGGTCATCCTCGTAACACTGCGCTTTTGTCTGTAGTTTGCAACAAGCATCTAGCAGCTCCTTTTGCACACTTTCTAGTAGGTGGATATGATTTTCTTAAATGCGCGCCATGCCGAAAAATGGCTAAATATTAGAGAAGAATCGGTCTGAATAGAGACTTGTAAGCCGTCTCCTTTGACTTCCTTGTACAAAACCAGAGGTTCTGTCAGAACTCCCAGGACTCTATTGCTTTGGAGACGGGTCTTGTCTATATGCGTTACCCAGTTAAGACGGGTGTCGAATTCAATCCCAGGTAGGATTGCTTGGATTCTTTTAGGTGTTGATTACAAAATGTGTAGTCACGGGTCTGGAGGTTGTTTACAGTTTGTAAACTTCATGATGTGCTTTAGATGCGTTGAATTCCATAGCCCATGTTTTTTGGCCATCTTCAAGTAGCTTGAGGTCAGCTTGCAGTGTGATAATTTATCTGTGGTGCTTTCCACTTGAGTGAGGAATCGCAATCGTCCGGCAAAAAGCCTAACTTTGTTATGAAGCTTGTTGGTAGTCGTGAGGTAGATTAGAAACTTAATGTCCTGTAACAGTGCCCTGGGGCACACTTGATATGCTTTTCCTGGTTGAGATTCTGCACCATTGCACACTACTTTCTGTGTGCGGTCGGTCTCGGTCAAAGAAGTGCCGAATCCATCTGTGGATTGGTCCCTGATACCATAATGGTCTCGTTTGCCTAGCAAACGCTCATGCGGCACTTTATCAAATGCCTTGGAAAAATCAAGTTAGCATATGGACGTTTCACCTTTATCCAGCTTCTGGCTATTTAATTTTTGTCAAGATAGGTTGAGTCACCGTGAATGTTTCGAGCTAAAGCCATGCGGTTATCACCTAATATGATGTTGCTGCTCAGATGGTTATGATATGGGAATGATGATGTGTTTCAAAGGTATTTTGCATACACACTGAGTAAGTGTGAAACTGGACGGTAGTTACTTGGTTCTGTTTTGGGTCCCTTCTTTATAGGATACCGAAGATATTGGCTTCTCGCCATGTCTTGGAACATAACCTTCGTCAATAGAAACAACTCTGGAATACATCAGTCAACATTGGCGTAAGCTCAAATGCCTCCATCTTAAGAAAACCACGGGTTGGAACTAAGCATCTGGACCTGGTGTGATTGTTAGATTTCCAGTTCTGTAGTTGGTTTAGCAATCTTTTCAGTGATGTTCAGGAGAGGAATGCTGGTGTTGGATCACCTTCTAACGTCGGGATGTTTGTTTTAATCCTCCTGGGTAAAAACACTGTAAATGTTGTGTACATTCAATGGTTTTTCGTTCTTCCCGTGATTATCTATTTCCGGCCTTCAAGTCACCAATTCCAACAGAATCCTTTTTAAGCTTGTTGATAAACGTCCAGAAGTCTTGGGAGTTTCTTTTGGATGTTATTTTTGAGTTTATTTAATAAAACTATGTCTTGCCCATTCAATGCTCTCCTGTTTGATGGCAGCGTCTCTATATTTTTCCGTCATGGTCTTGTCTTGATGCTTTGGCTTTATTATATAGTCTATCTTGTTTTTCATTAGTTAGTCTTTCAGTGATATGTAAAAAACCCATGGTAGTTGACTTTCTGTGTTTTTTACTTTCTTGGTTGGTATAGCTGTGACATAACTCTCTTTAATTCTCCCTCCAGATGTCCCATTTATCTTGTACTGAAGCTCTGCTAATCTTCTCGTACTTTGTACGATAGGCATTAAGTCAGATCTAATCTTATCAGTAAAGCTTTATTTCTCCTGGAATACTATACGTGTTGGACCCCTTTCCTTTTTGTATGTAGTCAGGTTTAATGCACGTCGCTCTGGAATGGTCACTCAGTCCACTTTCAACGGCACTCAATTATGGACACTGATGTTGTTATTGTCATTACTAGGTCTATATGTTTCCACCTCTAGTTGTTTATCCACTAGTTGATCCAAGCCATTATTTTGTATACCGCCTAGTAATTTTCTGCTGTGGCTTGAGAGTAGGGATGATTGGGAGTACATTCATTTATCCAATTGATATTTGGCTGGTTGTAGCTCAGTATAGTATAATGTGCGTAAGTTTGGCTCTCTCGTTGATTTTCAGTAGCAGTGATTTTTCCAATTCCTCAACTGACGGTATATCACTGTGATTCTTTTGGTCACAGTGCCAATCATACACTCGGGAGTCTATTAGCAATCTCAAGTTGACACCACAGAATTTCCCCTGGTCCTTCAAGGTCCTCCTTCTTATGCTTAGGGTCAAGTCATCTATAAAATAACAGTAATGAGGTAAACCAAAAAAACCATAGGACTTTGTCTTTTTAATATTTAAAGTAATTCATTTCCAGAGACCAGTGCAATAACCTTTAGGTTGTTATTAAGAATATTTCCCAAAGATCTGGATCCTTTAGATTTACATAAAAGAGATGTTGTGTATCATCGCATACATAAGTACTGACAATGAACAGAGCTTGGGAGTGAATTTAGGTAAAGATCAGGAAGAGTAAAGGACCTAAAATATTCCCTTGGGAACACCTATATCGATGTTGTTAAAAAATCTGATAGTACGAATCAATACCAAAAAAACCTGTTTACGATGACTAAAATGATTGGAACCATTTCAGATCATTATTTTGAATACCACGATCATTTAGTTTCTTGATTAAAAGTTCATGGTTCATGTATCAATGCCTTTTCAAATCTAAAAGATAAACTACAATTTGCAAAACCTTTATCAATGTTCTTGAGTACATAATCTTGAAAGTCAAGTAAAAGTGGTAGCAGTGGAATGATTGGCTCGAAAACCAGATGGCACTCACTTTAAATATCATGTGATGTTAGGAAATTATACAAGTGATTATGAGACCACATCTTTCAAGAATCTTTGTACTACAGAATAATAGAGTGAAAAGGGTCTATAATTTTCTACATTACATGCATTCACCAGACTTTAAAAATAGGTGTCACCGTAGATTTTCCAATCTGTTAGAAAAATTGATGTTGAAAGTGAAAAGATTACATATCTGAAGATGAATGACAATATAGGGTGAGGCCCAATTAAAAGTGAGGTGTTTATATCATCTAATCAGGCTGCTTTATTAGGTGATAGTTCACTAATAACTTGAAAATATCATCATCAGTGCTCATGGTAAATTTAAAATGATTAGGTCTGATTATCAGTTTAACATTATGGTCAATTTGTAAAAAAGTGGTCGGTTTTTCATTGCATTAGAGCAAGAGTTTACCTATACTGGTTGAAGTAAGAATTTAAACTCATTTGAAGGTCTTTAGGCATTATTGTTACTCTTAATGTTACTAGTATTGTCATCATGTAAAATTTTAATAACGGAGGGGTTACACTAGGTTTTTTGCAGGAAATTACCTTTTTAATTGTTTTCCAGAGCATGTTTGGGATTATTAAACTTATTTAGATATTACAAAATAAAGTTTCGTTTAAGAGTTCTATAGGTTATTAATTTATTCCTGAGTTGTTTGGCTTTTATCCCAATCGTTCTCATCATATTTTTATTGTGCTTTAGCAATATAATAATCTCTTTCACGAGAACGGCTGATGATTCAGTGAAATCCATTGGCATGATTCTTTCACCCTCTTCAACAAAAGGGGAAAGTTTATTACATATATAGTTAAATTTGTATTTCCAAGCATCATCAATATACCTCCTGCCATGTTAAAGGCAGACTCAAAAATTTCAAAACAACAAAATAATAAGAATATTAAAAAAAGAAATGTTTTATTTTTTAATGACCTAGTTTTAACTATTTTAGGAGGCGATTTGATTATTATGCTTTCGATCAGATAGCTGAAGTGAATGGTCATTATACATATATGCAGACGACACCATTGGAGAGAATCTTCAGGTTTTGATACAATGCAAGATCAATGTGTTTCAGTATTGTCCAGTGATTATAGTAGGTTCTTAATAAGTTGGTTTTAAGTTGACAATTATTTGCCAAAACATTGATTTTTCTGAAGAGTGGTTTTGTTTTGTAAATTAATAAAGTCACCTAAAACAAATTAATTCATTGATGATTAGATGCAGTATGGTTGTAAAATATCACTTAAGTTATCCAGATATTCGTTATACGTCAGGTGGTCTATAAAAAACTAGCAACAAGAATGGGTTTAGTACAAGGTAAATTTAACGGAAGCCATAGTGCTTCTATCTCATCGTCCCAAAATTCAGGCCTTTCATGTACAATAAATTTATTTGTAACAAACATGCTTACACCCCACGAAAGTATGTTATACCATCTTTACGATATCAAGTGTGTAACAAGAAATATGTTATTTCACGGTCATCAATATCACGATGTAACCATGTTTCACTCAAAGGTAAATATATCAATATCATTAGTGTATGCACAGATTCCTAAATACTCAATTTTTAAAGTTTCCGAAACATTTAAGGTGAGCCTATATTGAGACCTTGCAAATTATGGCACACTTCTTGCGAAGAAACATAATTGGAAAAGGGCGGCAACTCTTGTTGCTACATTGAAAAAAACCTTGGTCACAGCACCAGGAATTAACATTTGGATTAGAGGCATATTTTATAAAAGAACATGGAAATTCTAAAGTGCATTACAAATACATTTGAATTATTATTGTTGGACCTGATAATTTATTACAAATAGCAAAAACAGGGAATGAGCTCTGCAAGGGGGTGGAGTATAGTAGTATTTGAGAGACCATGGCTATTTAAACAATTTTACATTTGAACCATACTATAAATAGTTTTCCTAAACTATGTTGTTATATAGCCTCCATTTTTTGATTAAACTTGTAAAATTTATTTTCTCAATTTTATTTGAGGAAAAGTACTTTTTTATCAAAATAATAAATATATTTGTTTACTATAAAAGAGAGAAAAAGGGTTCCCAAGAGTTGTTTTGCTAATGCAATGTTAGATTGCACCACTGGGGAAAGGGGAATTCCCAGGATGCTAAAACTTAGAAACTTGTTTTGCTTTAAAAGATCAAAAACATTGCAAGATCTGGGAATTCCCCCAAGATGTTATAAATGAGTGAGGTTCATTCGGGGGTGATGGTGTGATGAATTCCGATTGGTCAGCAAGTGTAAGGTTATGTTTACGCATGAGAATGATGTGTTAAGGATATTGTTAGACAGGGGAATCTATCTGTGGTAGTTAAAAACTATCACTGGAAGGCCTCTCTGCCAGCATCCCTTTAACAAGTAGCGAGAAGATAGCTAGTTTTATCTACAATAATGGTAGATTTGAGCTCCCCACAGTGCCAGGATGTATTATATTTTATTCCATGTGAGCAGGAGTGTTGTATTATTCTACTGTCGTCTTTGAAGCAGCAAGTGCTGGGAATCAAAATAGGATCAAATTGTGACAGATAGAAATCGTGGTGATTATCTTGGACTGATATACTGTGGATTTCTTATCGTCGAGGGGAGTAATTTAACCTTGTCGTCTTGAAACTCTGGACAAGTTACTTCCGGACTGAGACGATTCTTGGAATATAATACCTGAGGGAGTTTTATATGAACTTGTGCGCTGTCATTGAAGTCTCGCTGTGAGGACCTATCATCGTTGAACTGCAACGCTCTTGGGGACATTAGTGGACATTCTTGAAGGACAATAAGTATCGTTATATAAATTGATGGAATTGTGTGCATTTTGATTTATGTACTTTTGTTTTGGACTACCAAATTCTTTTGAACCAAATCGAGTAAAGATCATTAAAAACTGTTATTATATATAATTTAGATCATTTTGTGCACAAGGCTCTTATTTGTGTTTGAAAGGTATTTCTGACCTTAGACGTCTACGAGACGTTCATAAAATGTGAATAAACTGATCATTAAATACAGTCTCATTGTCAAAACCAAGTCAGCAAATGGTATCAGAAGCTACATTTTTGGTTGTGAAAACACATTGTTCCAAACCCAGTTGAACAATATTATCAGTTATGCCACTGCAACCTTTGTGAAAATTTAAAGAGCAAGAGCTACATGAAACACATTCAGGGTTCAGTCTAATTAATGTGTTACAGGAAGAACAATTGATTGAATATGAGCAATATTAGAATCTGAATGACTGTTGGAAGAGTTATACAAGAACGTTACTTGTTACAACTTTCATTAAGTTTTTGAGAGCCAAATCATGAGTTCAAGTCATTGGCATTTGCGGGTTCAAGTAAGGGAAAACAGATAAAATTGCAAAACGCAGAGGATCATTAAAGTCTACTACCACTTGTTGTTTACATGAAAATATCCGAAAACAAATCTTCTAGGATTTCACATGTGCAGGTTACAAATGTTGAAGCATTGTCCACATAAGTTATTCTGGAATTATTCCTACAGTTCATTTCAAACATGTTGTTGAGTTGGTAGGAAACACGATTTGGTGTGTTACTGGTGTTTAGGGGACAAAGTCTTGGAAGTACTCCGGATATGATCACATGTGACAGAGGAAAATTTCTGCAGAGTTGTATTTCTGAGAGCTATCTGCTTGGCTGTGACATTCCTCTCTGCATTATGTCTAGTGTACTATTTGTCATGCTTGAAGGAATTAATACTTAAGGAGATTGTCTGTGTAATCCATGACAAGTTTGTGAACATCTCCTATGCTGGCACTCCCGTTGCATGAACGTTAGTTACTTTCCCTCTGAAAAATCGTGTTTCATTGATTCGCTTACATATAGAGTTATGAATAGCAATATTGGGTTTAACTTGCGGTGCTGGTTGTTGTGGCTGCTGTTGAATTGGCTGAGGCTGAAAAGGCTTCTGGGGCTGATGTGGGGCGATCTTGGGGAGCCCGAAGCATTTTGTGCTTAGTAGATTGCTTTGCCATACTTGGTATACTCCTTTATGGTTTGAGAGTTTCCTTGGGGAACCATGAAGATGAAGGGATGTAGGAGGCAATATGCTTGACTTGTGCAGAGGGGTTTGGACGAGCTAAGTCGGCATTGTGGACCTGATTGTATGATCAGTGATGGAGGCTGAAGGAGGTGCTGTAGGAATATGGGCACTGTTGTATGCATGGTGCTGCGGTTTTCTTGGGGCTTTGGAAAACAAGGTTCATTCATTTTGTAGTTAAGGGGCTCTCTTTCTCCGCCTGACACGACATCAAGTTTGTAGCCAGCAGGTCAGAATAGGCTTGAGCAAGTGGTGTGTAGGCTTGAGTAAGTGATCAAAATTGGTTTTCTGACTTATTTTGCCTAGACAAGTCGAATTGCCGGCTTTAGACTTGCTACTGTTTGCACATATATTCATAACTGGCCAATGATTCTCCTGTTTGCGATCCCAGTGTTGTGAAAGTTTCAAGATGGCTTGTTTGGGTGCCATGTAGAGGATGATAAAGTTTCATGATGGCTTGTTTGGGTTCCAGTCGAGATTTGACTGAGCAACAACTACATTTTGTTAATCCTGGTGGTGATTGGGCTGAAGATGGATGAGTCATTTGCAGCAATAGAACATCCCTTGGCTTGTTTATGTGAGAAGTAAAGGGAGTGACCATGGGAGCCCAGACATGACCCTGACGGATCATTAGTGAATGGAATTGCAGTTGACAGGTCATAGACAGGTGGCATTGCAGTTGACAGGGTCATAGACAGGTAGAACAACTGGACTCAAGGTTTTGGGCATGGAGTATTTTGCTGTTGTGTTAAGGTTGCCTTAACTTTTCAATCATATACTAGAGATTCAGCCATGCTGGATGAGGTGTACATGGAAAAATCCTGTCATGCTTCAGGACGTATTTAATCAGTAGTGATATGGAAGCCTTCTACCAACCAGGATTCTTCCAGAAATGTCCTTATGAGAAAAGATTCTCAGGAATGAGGTTTGTTCGAAACACTTATATATGTGTCCAGCAGAAGAAAGGATGATGATATAGCTTTCATTTAGTGGCAAATGGTTTGGGGGTGGTCATGGGAAAGTCGCAGCTGTAACGTGTGAGTGTGCCAAGTGAAATGTGTGATTCCATGCATGAGATGAGGCGAAAATGATGACACGCTTCTTTCTCCGGTTCTGATTCTGGTGTACAAAGTATGATGGTCTTTTTTTTGTTTTAAACTGTATCAAGTAAATATTACCAACCAGATTCAAAATTTTGGTGTACTTAAAGAGACACGGGGACCTTTCCAGAAAAGAAGCACCCAATTTTTTCAACTTTTTTTTTGCATTTGGAAAAATGCGTAACCAATGTGTTAGAATACACTGAAGTGAATAAGCAAACATACGGTGTTGATTGAATTTGCATTTTTCTGTATGCATGCAATAAAATAAAGAATTGCTTTTCTATGAGGAAGATTATGATAGTTGGCAAGTTCAAAAGAATGTGGTTGGATTTATTTTTCTTTTGTTCTTGTTTGACCAATAACCCTTCAAAACGTTCTCGGGCGGTGTGTTAACAACAAACAAGTGCAATTGAGAGAAGTGTATCCTCAAAAAAATCAAAATTTTTTTTCTCCTGTCCTTTTTTTTTTTAAGGTGTATTTTCAGTGTGACTGTTAAAAAACTTATACTACCAATGCAGAAAAAAAACAGTATTAATTTTTGGAACCAAACACAAAATATAAAAAAAGGCTTTATAAGATGCGAATCTATTATGAGTCATATGGGGATAATACAAAATTTGAGTGAGGCCACTTTGTGGAATACAGCAAAAAGTGGAAGTTTACCTGTAGTTGGGAGGCGAGGACAGTTAAAAATTGCAAAGGTTTTTTTAACCATATTTAAATTGCCCTTTTGAAATGCATTTTATGTCAAATAACTAATTTGGAATAAAATGATTTTGAACAGACACGGAGGGAGAAGATTTTAATCAAAAATCATATGCTGCCCTTTCTGTGTACTTTGTACTTCAAAAAATGCCTATATTGTGGCCATAATTCAATTTTTTTTCAAATCTGTAGGTGCCGTTCCCAGATATGACTCGTAATACGATTAGGATGCATCGTATTCTGACCTTGTATTCTTTAAGTGTACTATTTTTGGTGTCATCTGCAAGGGGCACATAGCGATTGATTTGGTCGTATTGTGGGTCTGTGGTCAAATGTTAACCCTAAACATAATTTCACTTATAAATGCACCATGTGGCATGGCACTTGCACCTACTGGTCCTTGAGCATTGCCCCACATTTACCCCCCTCTAAGAGTGCGGGCAAAGGTCATCTAGAGGCCATTAGAAGGTCAGGGCCCAAAATGGTCAGATTTATCAAATGTGTTGGTGACTCATGTGACCTTGGTGACCTCAATTAACCTTGGTGACCTCAGTACCTTGTCCCCATTCACAAAATTTACAGCAATGACACAATGCATTTGGTGAACACTAATTTTTTCTGGAATCGAGGGAGTGTAGGACAGTTTTTGTGTCTTTTGTACATTTCAGATTACAAACTCACCAGGTTCCACATGAAGTGGTTTTTCCTCTAATCTTTTAACTACTTTTATTGCAGGGTGTAATATTTAACATTAGTTACCATGACAACAAGAAGCATTGTGTGCTGTATCTGATGATCGCATATTCGCTTATGGTCGATAGATGGCATCACAGATGAGGTAGCCCTGGTCCTCTATGGTCTGCAGCAATGGTATGGGACTGGTAATATTAGATGATTTATTGTCAGCATAGGGAAGTCAGAGAACAGGAAACAGTGAAAGGGGTGTCACAATTTGCCCTTTGTGTCATTGAGGGATAATTTTCTAAAATTCTATCACGCTGCTGCTGCTTTATACAGATCAGATGGTTGTGATGTGTTTACACCATGTAATCAGCTATGACCAATTCCTGGGATTGGCTATTGGCATTTAAGGGGTCACTTGAGGTCAAAATTAGGTCAAATTTCAATAAGGGTAAATGACAACAGGTCAGCGTACACCTGATATGGCAGAAGAACTTCTGTGTGTTGTAAAGGCCGTTCTTGATCTGCTATAATGACAGCATACTGCAAACAAGGCTGATGTAATGATCAGGGTCTTTTTATTTACCTAGTCCGTGTGCGTATCAACGGCTATGTCTTGTTTCGTGCGATTTCTTCTTTCTTCGTTCTTTCTTGCTTTCTTCCGACGCTACATTCAAAATGCTACTACAATCTTTTCAGTAAAGTTAGTTTTGGCACACCTTGTGGAAATCAGCTTCGTGTTACATTGGCATAATTCGGCCATTTTTGGACGGACGAAATTGAATTTTTTGGTATCAAGCTTGAATCCTTTGCTCACCCTAAACCCTCCCCCTTCCCCACCGTCATGTTGAGTACCGTTAGGGCCGCCCTGTAATCACAATTCAGATTTCAACTTTGTTCCGGGGGAGAGGGGAAGATGGCTGTACGGTAAAAAAAGTGTGCCAACTACTTTTGTCCAAGATTGTAGTACCATGGTTTTAATATCTATTGCCACGAAAATCGGTCAGAAGAACCACTTACCCAAGGTCCTCTAGGTGTCACAGATTTGGGTCAAGGTCACGGGCCAATTAAAGGGGCATCTTTGAAAAATTTACGGACTCTATAAAACAAAAGTCCAAGCCGCCTTCTGCCACAGAATAAGGCCTGATCACGCAGATGTCATCCAGAAAACCACTGACCCAAGACCCTATGAGGTGTACGATTGGGGTCAAAGGTCATGTGGGTCGATTAAAGGGGCATTCGTCAAAATTCTATAAATTCCTTCTTGTTCCACAATCAATTGCTATAAATCCAATACTTGTTTCAGAAGACCGCTGACCCAAGGCCCCTAGGGGGTGTATACAGAATTTTGATCGAAGGTCATTAAGGGGTCATTAAAGGAACATTCCTGTCTGAATGTGAAAAATCTTCAAAAATTCATAATCTGTCATTTGCAAGGTACCATGGTCACTTGACTCATGCATAGGAAGCACTTGAGACCCTTCATCAAAGTTGTGGCTCAGCATTGGGGTCAAAGGACATCTAAGGTCAAACTTCCGGTCTAATGTAAAAAATCTCTTCAAAAACATATTTTGCTATATGCAACGTTCATGCTCACGTGACTCATGCATATGAATCAGCACTTCAAAACTCCTTCACATGGGGTTCAAGGTCATTTTTTAATTCACGCTAGTTCTTGCTCTTCGAGCCCAATTTGCCTCTAGTTCATTTTCGACTGCCTGATCCTTCTAGCTAAACATCTAAAACAATACTATCTTCCTTTTGTCTCCAATAATTCAATGATTACCCCTCTCTGTTACCTACATATGTTGGGGTCAAAGTAAAATTAGGTTGTCTAAAATATTATGAAATGTAAAAATACCCTTATGTCTCATTGTTTGCAAACCCAATTGACAAAAGTCAGGGTGGACCTAGGCCTTTACTTCATTGATCCATGGTATTTGGTCCAAGGTCATTTCCGAGCCTTGCCAGGTATACTTGTAAAATCAGCAAGACTAGTGGTTCATTAACCAGTTATGTATAATAAGGCATTAGTTGGAGTGCAATTCGGGATATAATTTGCATTAAGAAATTAACATATGCATTAACGGGGCCACTGTGAGCACGACCGCTTAGCGCTAGTGCTCACAGTGGCCCCGCTTATCTTTTATAAACCACATGAGCATTATTTTATCTCACCAGCAAAACCTACATACAATATAATTACTCTTTTTCTGATATATTTTGGATAACTTTTACAATTATAACTAGAAATATCGTAGTTCTACGACCTTTCCACAACACTGGGTGACTTGCACAAAGCATCAAGCATTGGGAGAGAGGTGTGAAAAGTTTCCATAGATAGTAATGATTCAATTTGATGATTAAGGCGATATAGTTTAGCTTTTGACATAATTGCCGGAATTACAATTGAACGTAGCGATTACGCATTAGTCAATACTTACTTCAACACCAATCGGCTTTGGATGAATAAGCGCAGTCGATTTGCATGCGGCCGATATTATTCATTAAGTCTTGATGTTTGCATCTATTTGTATAGGTCAAATCGAGGTGATTCACACCGTCAGATTTTAAAATAGACATTAATAGGACTACTTTACTGCTTTAAAGTTTGCTTGTTTGTTAACACCATGAACTAAGATTTCTATTTTAAGGTATAGACCTGTAGTGATTGTCATCTATTCGTTCCCGTTCGTAAAGCCACCTAACCTGGGAGGTTGTGGTAATTAACTCTAGCCTGTATTAATTGCGTACCCATGGCAAGTGAACTGTTCAACAAGAGCGCGTTCACCTCGAGGGAAGTAAAAGCATTATTAAATTCTATTGTTATAATCACCGCTTGATATGCCCCCCATGATAATGCAACACGCATGCATTTTAAATCAGGACATATGCACGCATGCATATTTCAATCGGGTCATAATGCACGCATGCATATTCATATTTGAGGTATCGTGCATGCGCGAATATAATTTTATGCGAAAACAAAGAAAAACCCACTCAAAGAAGCTCTAGTGTGTTTATGTATAATGATTTTATATCTAGATGCAGCAATATGTAATTTCCATTATTCTTAAGGGGAACGTCTCCCAAGAAAATTCTTTAATTTAGTATTCCTAATTTTTGTGTCCGCCAAACTTGGCCATATACAACATGGGAACATTCAAATGAACAATAAGTCAAGGGTCCGTTTCAATATGTCAAAGGTCCATTTGAAGGTCAAGTTATAAATAGGAGTGAAGGAAAGGGGATCGCAAAGCATTGACACTGTGGTTCGAGAACGCTTTTTAGTTTATAGCAATTTTAATTTAAAACATAGGAATAAACTGTCCAACGATCAGGCAGGGATCATGATAATCCAAGAATACAGCAGTGTCACCATGAACAACAACTAGACAAGAAGGTCCTTTGAAAAGACTTTAATCATGCGGATGAATTTCATGGTTTTTTAAAATAATTGCAGCATTTGAAGATATTACCCAAATCTTTTTTACTTACTCGCCATATAACAGATTTGTTTAACATACTGTCCCAATTGTTAATATTTTTAGACTCATCAAGATTCTGAACTAGATCTGGAAACATACATCTGAACAAAGTTGAGGTAGTGATCTTTGACCTAAACGACCGATCTCGAACATATATTTGACATTTTAAAGGTCATAAGGATCATTTCAGTCCAATTTCAGTCGATCAAGCCCATTTAGAAAATTTGACCTTGACCTGTTATGACCTTTGACCCTCGGAAATCTTTTCAACAACATGTTTATAATTTCATAAGGATCTTTCTGTCAAATTTGCATCTCATCGGAGCAGTTTGAAAATTTGACCTTTGACCCCTTATGACCTTTGACCTGCAAATATGAATCAACAGTTTTTAATGTCTAAAGTTCAGTCTTAAATTCGGAAGCAGTTTTAAAATTGGACCTTTGACCTCTTGACCTTTGACCTCAAAATAATTTTCACCATGTTTAGAATGTCATAAGGATCATGATTCGTCAAACTTTCGGCTCAATTTGACATTTTAAAATTGACTCCTTTGGACCCTGATACCTCCACTTTCTTGTATGAATTTTAACATACTCTGTGCAAGTAGCATCAATGTATACCTTGCATTTTGCAATTATGATTTTTAAAAGATATTTTAAACTCTGGAGCGCGGAAATGCCCCTTCATGACATTTATGTATCGTATTTCATTAATAACTTTTGGAGGTTTTAAAAGTAACCACACCATTATCACGTGTTCATCTATGTAATCTGTAAAAAGAGTAGCATTTTAGTGAAATCAGGTTATTGACCCTTAATGTGACCCCAAATGACCGTTGAATCAAAATTTCATTAGTAATTTTTGGTAGGGGGTTCAACTACCCACATACTGGGTCACATGATCATACATTATAAGTAACGAGTAATCAATGAGAAGTCAACGTTTTGACAGGAAGTAAGAACAAAGAGACGACAACGACACGACCTCCGCCTCTTGTAATGACTGTTTTGTTGTTTAGTGACCGAGAGCTATCATAACCGAATTGTGTACCCATTCGCGAATATCGAAAACTTGATGTGGCATATGCCATTGCTTAACAGCAATACTTTATGTTCACGCTTTGGTACCACATCTTGTGAATTGGGGTATGGTCTGTGGCCAGCTTTAGTCAATAATCCTCTGAATGTAAGCAATTGAAAGACGACTCAACAGCTCGAAGAGTTACAAGGGAACTATCCGAATAATACGTAAACAACCTTGCACTAAAAATAAACACAGTAACATCTTTGATAAAGTAAGGTCCCCCATGTCACGGCAACTCCATACCCAGTCCCTCACGGCTCTAAGAAGTCGCACACAGATCTATATATCAATGTGAATTCTTGACAATAAGTTGATTTAATCTTTTCTTCAAGTTATGCGACCTACTTTGTACATCGAAATCCTAGCTCTCACAGACCCAAGGCTACAGTATTGGTCAGGTAACCATTCAAGCACGCATACGAACCCCCCTACCCTATTTTGTACAAATTCCCCCTACCTCTCTCAGAGACCTTGACCACTATCTGTGTACAAGCCATGTGGGGGATTGATTGGGGGTCCTTGTGACGCATCTGGCGTTTCTTAGCTCTTGGATTGCAGGAGAAGTAGGGTTTTTCTATATTGTGGACAAAAATTAATAATTCTCTTGACATGACCTGGAACCCAAATCTGTTACATGCCATAGGGGCCTGTTAGTGGTTCTTCTTCTGACCAATTTCGACTCAATCGGACACCGGTGGGCACTTAGACGCATTTAAAGCAGGTAAAACAAGAATAAGAAGAAGAACTAGACGCCACAGTTGCGTTTAGCAAACACAGGTATATTCGCATGGGCATGTAAACATGCATGCCGTGCAGAAGTGTCCCCTTAATTACCATTTAAACCCCTGGCCGAGACAGTTTTGGTGAAGGGTTCTTACGCGCGTTCTTAGCATAAGTCCCGTGACCTGCAAGTTGGTTATAGCAGCTATGATTTTTTTTGAGATTTTTTCACATTAAGACCGGAAGTTTCCCTTAATGACCTTTGACCCCCTGTTGAGCACATACTTTGGTGGAGGGTTTCAAGCTGCTTCATATGCATGAGTTGCGTGACCTGCTATCATAAATTAAGCAAATACATGATTTTAAAAAATTTTTTTCACATTAGACCGGAAGGTCCCCTTAAATGCCCTTTGACCCCCATGTTTGAGCCACCATAATTGGGTGAAGGTCCAAGCTTTTGCAATAACTGCATGATTCAAGTGACCATGCTCCCTTACCTAAACAAATTGATTTTTAAAAAAAACTTTTCACATTAAGAAGACCGAGAAGTTCCCTTATGACCTTTGACCCCCATGTTGAGCACAATTTGGGTGAAGGGTCTCAAGCTGTTTCATCGGCATGATTCCAGTGGGGGGAAAAAAAAAACCATGCTAGCCTTGCAATGACTATATGATGAATTTTGAAAGAATTGTCACATTAAGACCGGGAAGTTTCCCCTTAATGACCTTGACCCCCATGTTGAGCACAATGTTGGTGAAGGGTCTCAAGCTGAGTCATATGCATGACACGGAACATGCCCCCAGATTTGCAATGAATATATGAAATTTTTGAAGATTTTTCACTTAAGACCGAAGTCCCCTTTAATGACCTTTGACCTCATGTTTGGCACAATGTTAGTGAAGGTGTCTCAAGCCCGCTCAAGTATTCATGAGAACGTGACCATGGTACCTTACATAAAGCACATTGATTTTTTTGAATTTTTTTTCACATTAGACCGGAAGTACCCTTAGTGACCTTTGACCCCCTGTTGAGCACAACTTTGGTGAAGGGGTCCCCTGCTATTCATATGCACGAAGTCACGTGACAACTAAACTTTCATTTATCTAATTATGAATTTTTGAAGATTTTTCACATTCATCCGGAATTGACCCCCTTATGACCTGATCAAAATTCTGTGTACAACATCCTTAGACCACCGACTAATCCGAGTCACATGACAGAGCCATTCACCATCACACGGGTTGTTTGTAGAAGATGATGCATTTTAAAGAGTTTTCCGACTAATGCCCTTCCCCTTTAATCGGCCCACGTGACCGTTGACCCCAATCTGGTACACCCTAGAAGGGTCTTTGGTCAGTGGTTCTTCTGACAACATATGGTGATCATAGCATTTATTCTGTGGGCAAAATGCATTTTAAGAGTTCCGACGAGTTTTGGGGCACCTTTCTCGGCCACGTGACCCCTACAAAGAGGTCAAAGGTCAAAACTATTACACCCCTGGTGTAGCTTGGGTCAGTGGTTCCTCTAGCCGTTTTTGGCTATTATAGGACAAATGGTTTGGCAGAAGAAGGTAAAAACCACAGCCGTCTTATTAAGAGGAGGGAAACTAAACATCACAAGCACAATATATTCGCATATTAACACATGGAATATAAAGGGAAACTCTGGAAACGAACATATCTCATGCGGCGCTCCACTGATTAAAAAATATATAAAACATAAGCCGCAATATGACACACATCCAACGGGAAAATACATCAAAAACACCAACAATTAAAACACAAACATTTTGAAAAGGTAAAACTTTTCTTGTCAAAGGGTAAAAAGCCATGCAGACCAGCTGAGAAGCTCAGGCTGAGTCCATCTCAGTTTGTGATAAAAATCTTCAGGCTTAACAAGGCTTTGTTCCACAAGAGAGAAGCAAGGATAAGAAGAAATCTGAAAACAAGAGGTGTACTAGTGACAGAAATTAAAAATAGATTAAAACAGAACACCAACAGGCCTTATCCACTTGAAAGGAAGCAGAGATAAAAGAAATCTGAATTTCGGGATGTACTGGTATTCAGTACATGGTAAGAAAATGCCAAACAACGAAAATATGTAAGCCCACATGTCAATAGAATTTGGGGTAACAAGGAATGTATGGTGGCCTCTCAGGTCAAAACAGGATCAAGCTAAGGATAGTCCGTTTTAAGGGGGGGGGGTTTAGGATTAGTCCGGCTATGGCTTCGTGCCAGATCTTGTTGAAATTCTCATGAATGATGTTGGTATTGGGTGAAGACGTGTGCCAAATTTTTAATTTTTTCCAAAAGAGGCGTTTTAGAGATAGGTTTTTCAAATTCCCAAAACTTTGTACATGGCATGGTTTGGCATTATAGAGCAAAGGACCAAAATGGGTCAATTTTGTGAAAAACACACATTTATTTCAATTATTTCTCAAGTAATTGATATACGATAATATTGGTGTGTTTGTGTTTTAATGGTTAAAGAAATTAAAAATTCCTACACTTTTTTTTTTTATTTTTGGTCCAATCAAAACAAGAAGCGGTGGTTGCACCAAAGAGGTTCTAATATAGATAGAGAGGCAAAACGTTACGTCATCTTAGAAATTCACATCGTCTCGCATGTTTTGCCGACACAAAAAAACATAGATTACCAACATTGATGTATGTGTTAGAGGTGGCCGGTGAAGTAATAGTGCACCTGGATCATTGTCTCAGATACTCACTCGCTTTAGGTTGCTAGGCTCGCTTAGTGAAAAGAAATGTTCTTCAGTTGAGGCGGTTTTTAAAATCAAGAGACGACAGACGTGTCATTTCATTTCATGTCGTTTGTGTGGCCATGGGTAGGGGACAAAATTTAACCACCCATAGCACCCAAAAATCCAACAACTTATATTTTGCCGATTGTTTGTATCGAATTGACATTAATTTGTTTATACAAGCACCCAAACTATAATTATTCCGTGCAAATATTCCCAAATGTCAGCGGCCCAGCCCGGACGACTGGTTTTGAAAATTGGGCTTCACCCCCTTGGTTTTCAACAACACTTTTTTGTTGAAGTAGTTCTAGAAATACTGAAGTATCCAACTTTTTCTGAAGAAACTTGCTTCCTTTATTTTTTTCCTAGAAGAAACTAGCTGAGTCCCTGGCCCCTCGTTCGCAAACTAGCAAACATGGCGGCTTAAGATGGCGTTGCTCATTCGGGGCCTGAGAAACATGACGTGCAAAAAAGTTGGATGACCTATACAGCGTGTTACCGATGTACATAGCGCAAGTAGGGTTTACAAAACTTACCCGCAACATACAAATCAATTGACGCATTGTTATAGCTTTCTTTGGGCACGAACAGTGAGGTTGGTAAAAGAGTGTAGAGAGAAAAATCAAGGGAAATCAGGGGGAAATCAGGCTTGAATCTTGAAAAAAGGAAACGCTAAATATAGCGAGATGAGTGAAATAAGTGAAACTTCCTAAACGGACGGTATAGATGTACAACCAGGCCTATATGTAATTATAAATAAATCATAAATATTGTTTTTTTCTCAATCAAATCAAAATATAAAAATCATTTTCAATCCTGTTTCAACATAACGATTTTTTAGCTTTTCGTTTCAAGATTAATCTAATTGTAGAGAAACAGTCAGGATATGACACATTGGTAAACATGATCGACAAATTTGGGCAGCGTAGTCCAGTTAAATGTGTGAAGAATACAACTTCACCAGTGGGAAACAACATTTTTAGGCATATTAATTACAACAAATCATGGCGCAATCGGAGTATGATGAGTGGACATGGACGACGAACACAGAGTTTTGAGATGTCGCTGTTTACTTCGGCAACCTTAGCATGCTTTCACATTCCCAGTGCAATCTTTATCACTTTTGCTCACAGCAGCAAAGTGCAGCTTTCAGGCTAATTTCATAGCCCCTTCCATGCTTGCACCTTTTGCCAATTATATAATATTCTACTGCAGTAGACTGAGTAGTGAAGAAAATTACTTTCTGCAAGTTTGTTGTAGCTGATTCCAACTGGTATTGGTAACGTCGGTGATACTGTTGAGTACTGGAGTACTGGGTCTACACATGTTATGTTTTTACCTGGACATTCTGGAACATGATATGGCACTTTTTCTGGTTTGACTTATAGTGAAAATTTACACAATTTTAGGTGTAGTGTCATGAGTGTAAATGCCGTGATCTAGCCTAGCCAGTGGTTTGGATCAGTCAACCTATCCTAGCTATGAAATCTTCAATTCATATCAGTCCTATTAGACATAATATCCGGGAGATTTATCCTGGACATCAAAATGTCAAACACCAGTCATGCATGTCAGAAACATGGACGGTGTGGATTTGTTTACATCACAATATCAATCTGTATGCATTTGAGAGGTCAGCACGGATATTTATTGCCTATTCTAATCCTTTTTTTTGGTAGGCTAGACTAATAACAAGTAACAATACTAGCTAGAAAATGACGCGTGACAGTGGTTGTAGTCTGTCTACGACTACGTACAATAGTTTTTTTATTTTAAAATGAAAAACCAATGTTTCGGCTACGATTGATATGGGGCCTTGATCACATGTCGTTGAATAGATTAGAGAGTGGCTAGGATGTCTGTCCAGACGAGACTAGGCTAGCCCTAGACTCTCACTAACTAGTTGTTTTACTCTTGGCCATAGCCTAGCCTAAACAATTCTTGGCCAAATTTACCAAGTAGGCTGCCCCCCCCAAAAAAAATCTGCACCACTGCACTGGGGTAGGCCTACACATAGGCATTATAGATAGGCCCACTCATTGTTTATCCCTTTTTCTGGCCAGGAAATATGGAGTAATTTCATACTAGTCCACTTTCATGCACTGTGATTAAATAAAATGTGCACATCGCAGCTGTGATTGCTAGTTTTATATTTCAACGTCATGTCCGCGTCATGTCACTTTGGGCGTGTTGCTATTGACAAGGCTTAAAATTACTGATGGTGCTAGTGTAGTGATAAAAGCAAAAGATGAATACTTTTGCAGACACATTTAAATCTAGGCCTAATGCACTACAAATCGTGCTAAGCCTATTACGAGGGCATCGGCTTCTAATTTCTAACTCATGACGTTAAGGAGCCCTGGCTAGCTAGCGCTAGCCACCCTAGGCTTAAAACTTAATACAAGCCTCTTTTGAAAGATATGAAATTCTAAAATGTTATTAGACAAAGGTGTAAATGCTCTGGACAGCATTTCAGATTTACTATGTAGCCTAAATTAACAAGGCCTTCTGCCGACACATGCCACACCTATGGCGCACTAACCCTAAGGCTAAGAAGTAACACATTGCTGATACGGATCGACATTATACCACCTGGGTAACAACCTCTCAGAAGATCACAGAACCCGCATGGCCTAATGGCCTTCCAAAACATAACCATGGCATTTGTAATGCTTCTATAACCAGTCTAAAAATACTACTAAAAACCCCGTCTCACTGGCATTATTGGCAATCTTGTGATAAATTTGCTGTTGTGTCCAGCTAAGCAACTAGTGAATAACAAAAAGGCCCGTCCGGTTCCAACACATGCCCGTTCCAACGTAAGCCTTAACCATATTCCCCATCAAATTTACATTGTCTTGCTACGTAAAAAATATAATGTAGCACAAACACAGTGTCCGAAATTCCCATGCACAAATGCATGTCACTTTTTGGCTTATGCAATGTTCACCTTTCACTACTACTTACCTGCAGATGCGTCATGCATGCAAAATGTTACCATGAGGTTCTGAATTGAATACTGTGAACAAAAAATAACACACTAAAAATCCATTTCAACTTATAATCATTATACTTACACAAAAACTAACTTGTAATTGCATAAATATCAATTTCAAAATTAAAAAAAAGGTGAAAATTTTGCACTGTGCATGTACCGGTAACAATTATTTTGTAACATGTCACTTTTAGAGTTACATGCACAAGGTGCATGTTCAATTTTTTGAATTTGTTATTTCAAACCAAAAATTGATTAGCAACAAAAATCATAAATCATGCCCCAAATTTCCCTACAATCAAATTGGTGGTAACAAATGCCCATTTGTGGTAATGTTTCACCTTCAAGCCATGCAGGGTGGCAGGTAACCACCCCCGCAACACCAACACCCCTTCCACCTCCTTGACTATTTTGTTCAATTACTGTACTATGAAGTATGTTAATATTTGATAGTTATTTTTTTTGTGGTATTTTTGAGAGGGATAAATAGGCTTTTAATCTAGCCTAAATTTTCATCCTTCTATGTTATAAGATCCTTGTAATAAGAAAGAAAACAAATATGTACCCAATGTGCAAACTTCACCTTTTTTGGGTGCCCAACTTTAAAAAATGTGACAAATGGTTTTGAAAAGGATTGGAGTGCTAGCAGGCATAGGCTTATAATACCAACAGACATGTACACAACAGCATGATTCTGGCAAAGCTTTAATTTAACTCTTTTTCCCAAGCTTTATTAATTCTTTTTGTGCCAAGCACACCAGTTCCTTAGGGTGTTAAGTCAGGAACTTAGTCAATGGCTATTTTATTTATTTTTTTCATGTTTAAGGGCATTAACAAATGTTTTTCTTTCCATATTTTTACAGAATCTATATATATTTTTTTTCCTTATATTTTGTTCATTTTACTTTTAACTATGTTATGTGCATGTTTACCAAAAACATTCACATGGGCTGAACTACTGCAAAAAGGGCGGGTAATTTCGCGTATTACCAATACGCGTCTGTGCTATTCGGGGCGCGCGCGATGTAATGAGCGAATCAGAACGCCTTGATGCATCGCTTCGATATGACCATACCCATGTAACTTGTATGCAATTGTTAAATGGTTGCCCACGTGAGATGCTTTGCAAACAGAATGGGATTTTAATTTCATCACGATTTGATCCTCATAAATTGTTGATATTTGCATCATAAGTGAGCCAGATGAAGTAATTTGACCTGGTGCAAGCAGTGTGAAGAATAAGAGATAAAAAAACAAACGCTTGTGTTTTTTTTTTTGGATACAGGCTATATTTTGTAGTGAAATGGACAATATTGGACACAATGCGATTTTTCTCTGTGTTCCCTTTCGGCGAAAATTCGTGATTTTTTTCGTTCCCAGTTACTCGAACATCCATATCAGGAACAGGTAAGAAATGAAATGCATCGGCGTATAGCATATCAAAATCTAGGGACGGTATTTTTTAGTTTTTCATTTGTTGGTTAAAAATGCGGGATTTATGGTGCACCATTGACACAAGTTTGGTTGTTCCAATTGAAAACACCGATTTTGGCCTTTTTTGGCAATAATTTGATAATAGTGCAGAATTTGAATAAAGGGGAAATACCACCTAGAACTATGACTCTGGAATACAAAAACGAACAAGGCACATTTTTATAAATAACATTTCGTATTTTTATAGGGAACCAAAATGAGTGAAAATCACCATTTTTAATTTTATTATTTTAAGTTGGTTTTGTTTTTTTTTAGGGGTAAATATTAATCAATTTGGATCGCTTGAGTCTTTGCCTTCTCAAATATTATACTGTTATCTATGTTGGAACAACACTTAAGCAAGCGGCAAAAAACAGTTCTTTGAATTCCGGTCTGACTTACAGGGGCCCCTTAAAGAGACACTGGCACTTGAAAAATAGTGTGCCCTCTAAGATTTTTCAAAATTGGATATTTTTGCAAGGTTATATATTACCCTCCCCCACCTGAACTTAATAAGGCCAAAATGTGCTATGGTCAACCAGACGATTTTATAATTATGTCGCCAGCGCATTAATTATCAGACGACCCTGAAATGGCGTGTAATACAAGAAAACACACGCGAAGTTGATTCTCACGGCATGTACGTTGTTTGAACCGTTTTTGTGCCTTTGTGGTTATATCAATGAGTACGATTCTATGATATTCATGTAATAGACACAATTGTTGATTAAAGTTGATTAAAGTTACCTGGATTACCTGGATGTCTTACCTGGATGTCTTTAGCCTCTTATTAAGGTGCAACAGAGATTTTTTTCTGAGGAACCTAAATATTGGGTCACAATAGTAATTTCATATAGACTAGACATTTCTTACCCTCGTATTTGGTACAGAAATGCCTTTAAAAAGAGAGAAAAGTGATTCTGATTTGCTTAATTTTCAATATAAACATATGCCGAATTCGTATTTGCTTCTATACGAAAATAGAAATTTCAATTTTCTATACCAAAGAAACATTTCTCAGCTTAATCCTTTCTGATGGGATTATTTTTGATAGAACGCTTTACAATCAGTGTAGGGCAAAAAACCATTACTTGCGATTTTTTAATTTTAGGGCCCCTGATAAGGGAATCTCTCGTTGCACCATTTACTGCCCCTCTCTGCTTTTGGGATGTTATTTTTTATGTGTAAATATTCTCTATTCTTCCAATGGGCCTAGACTATCATTCGAGAGCAATTGAAGAAATTTCCAGTGCCATTTAGTAAATTTAGTTCCCTTAAAGGGCAGATCACCCAATTCTCAGCCTCGACCCCATCCTTTCACATCATCAAACCTGCAAATTTTGGATTAGAAACCTTGTATTTTTCTCATCTCAGATCTGCAAAATATTTTGGCTGCCCTCTTTTATTTTTATATGCTACAATCTAAAAGATGGTTTGTTTTTATGGTAACCAGAACATATTTTGTATAGTACCCTATTATTGCAAAAAAAAACCCCCTACAATTGGGTCTGGGTGCTTTGAGGGTAGTTAGGAATCCCAGGCTTTCCGAATTCCCAGGTGCACACATGCATCCATGGGTACATGTAACTTTCTCTCTGGGCATGTAAATTTTTGTATCCTGCATTGCATGTGTGCATGTTCATGAAAATTAAACTTGTGATTCTGTAGATATACAATTTTAGCTTCTTCACATCGAATGTAATTGGATGTTGACTTAATAAAATTTTAAGCTGACTGTCAATAGCCTAAACGTGCCCGAGTCCAGCGATATGAATGTTAGTATCAGTGTTCCGTGCATGTAACTTCACGCTGCGCATTCGATTTTCAAAGTTATTATGCACTATGGTGCATGTAATTCTAAATTGTAATTCGAAGCCGGAGATACCGGGGTGGGGGGGTGGGGCAGGCTGAGCCCATATAATAATAACAATTTGTAAATAAATGGGATAAGTTGATTTTGGTTGATATTCCTTCCCCCACCAAACACCCCAGGGTCATCCCCCATTGCTTATTACCCCAGGCCTCACTAAACCCCCACACCACTTCCATCCCTCCCATTCAGATTTTGTGATGCAACTCTTAAAAATGTGATGTGTCTGTCAAAACACATCTACAAAATCCTGGCGACGCCACGATTCAGAAGAATTAATTTTGGAATTGTGAGGTGACTCCCACTCAAAAAGATCCTGGGCACGCCCACTTCAGCTGTAGGGGATTGCTTTTTTTCTTTCTTTGTGACAGTATATTACCAACTAACTTACACGCTAGCATCATATCCTGCTCCTTGTCCAAAATGTCATTTTAACATCTAGTCAGCAATCCAGTGGACTTGAAAGGCTGTAAAGTGTAGTTTATCATGTCCTCTCCCCTCTGCTTAGACTTTAGTCTAGTCCATGTCTGGTTGTATAATTTCAAGAACCAATACTGACGTGAATTTATTGTGATAAAACAGAAATCACCAACAACCAATATCGGTTACCATGGGCACTGGAAATGCTATAGTAGTCTACTTGCTTGGCCCTGGGGTATTCGAGGTTCTCTAACCTGGGCACGCCACTATTGGGTAAGGTCCGCTTCGCCCTGGCCCCGGCTTATGACTTGTCAAGCTAAGCCCTGGGGTTGAAACATAACGTCATGCCTTGTGACTTCGTACTTGGGGCACTCAGGGCAGGCTGGCTGAAACATCAGAGCCGTGTCAGCCTAGACAACATGGGATGGCGAAGCTTGCCTAAATAAGGGCTGGGCTCAGCGTCAGCATACTGGACATTATGTGCGAATTAGTCTAATCTTTGAGTTGAGTGATAACCACTTGAAAACCTGAGAATTATAAACCCAGACCAGCGGGCTTTCCCGGGAATTCCCATGTCATTACTGGGCCATGACTTAAAATTTAAAAACCTAAACAAACAAGGTAACGACCGGACGAAGCAACTAGTTTAGAAACGCATATTTTATGCTGAGTAGTGCAGCTGAGATCGTTCGAACTAGTCATCCCACAGAGGAATTCTACGCCAATATTAATGCCAGTGATCAAGCTGTTTTTTTTTTTTCTTCGCTTTTTTGCCCTTAACAAACAAATCAGAAGTGAAAAACCAAATTGCAGTTGTACTTTGTTTGCACCACCCATGTGCCGCCCAGTCATTTTTGGTCCCCCGCCAACTTCTGTTGGCGAAGGGGGACTATATAGAAATGCTTTCTTTCGGCCGTGCGTGTGTGTGTGTGGTTTGTCACCACGCGATTATCTTTGGGTCTAAGCAAGCGTGGGTGTCCATCGTCGCAACATAGATGTATCTCAAGTAGGCCGTTGGCCTGGATCTAATGTGGGTCATGTGTCATGGGTCCAAGGTCCAATATGGTCAGCAATAGGGTTAAAGTGCTACAAACCTTGTAAACACGATATCTTTTTATCTAAGCAATTATGGGTGTCCATCTTTGCAACATAGATGTGCTCAAGTAGGCGGCGGATGAGTTTTGGAGATGGTCATGTGGCAGGGTCAAAGGTCAAATTATGGTCAAAATGGGTCAAATTGGTCAAAAATGGATTTTAAATTGAATAAAAAAAGATTACAGTAAAAATATTAATTAAAAAAAGAAAAATATTGGTGGTTTTTTTTTTTTTTTTGTTGTGAGTCAACATTCAGTGCCGAAAAAATTTGAAGGTCATTTCAAGGTAATGCGGGTCATTCAAGGTCAAATGGAATTAAATTGCTATAGCCTTGTCATCTTGTGTTTAGGATGATGTGAAAATGGTGGGGTGTGGTCAACATTCAGTGCCAAAAAATTTGAAGGTCATTTCAAGGTCATGCAGGGTCATTCAAGGTCAAATGGGGATAAAAACATTGCTATAAACCCTTTCATGTGGTAGGATGATGAAAATTGGTGGGTGTGGTCAGAATTCCACTGCCAAAAATATTGAAGGCATTTCAAGGTCATGTGGGGAATCCAAGGTCAATCACTAAGTAGGTTGGTAGGAGATGGGAAACTGGGGGGTGTGGGTCAAACATTCGTGCCAAAAACATTTTGATGGCATTTTCAAGGTCATGTGGGGTCCTCCAAGGGCAAATCCATGGTGTATGGGTCATGAAAACTGATGGTTGTAGTAAGCATTCATTGCGGAAAATTTTGAAGTTCTAATTTTCAGGTGAAGTAGGGTCATCTAAGGTCAAATAACTACAAATAGTTGTATGGTCAATGTTAGTCAACAATTTCTATACCGCAAATTGCAACTGCTATGGAAGCAGCCTCAGTGGTTTGGAGAACAACTAATTATTTCCATCACAATTCTCCCTGTGATCTTTTAAAATTTATTTCCCTCCATTTACTACGCGAACGGGGGGGGACCTTTGTGGTTCGAGAACCGACTGTCCAATACTGCGCTTGCGCACTATTACGTAGTTTACTTCTCATGATTATTCATGAGGCAAAACCCCTCCATGTTATGAGCATGAATGGATTGTTCAGTCCTCGAATAGCAGCACCAGTGTAACGGCCGTACGTATATTAGAGGACTGAAGGATTTCTGTTCTAAGAATGAAACTAAACTCCCTTGGTGAGGGAATAGGTTGTCATATTAAAGGAAATCAAAATTTAGAAAATTCTCAAGTTAGATTTTAAGATTGAGTGTTTCTATTTGAAATAATAGGGGTTTTAATTATTCCCTAAATTATTTTTCCCTAAAATAATTTTTTCTAAAGAATTAAACACGTGATTCAAAAAAAGCCACACGTGAGATTTGGTATTTGTTTATGCACCCATCCCTAAGTGTCAGTTAAAAGCACCTTCCATTTAGGCTGGGAAAATATTATTGTAAAAAAGTAGGGAAATTTTAAAAATAAATGAAAACACTAAAACAAATCAATAGCGTCCTTGAAACTGCAAAAAAAAAATTGTGGAGGAGGTTTCAATCTTACCCTAATCAAGTTTGGACTAAATTGATTCAGAGGTTTTGATTTTATGGTCATTTTTCTGTAGACCATTTTATCCGATGATCCACCTAAGAAAGAAAAGGAAAAAAGTTGTTGAAAAAGGGAATAGACCCACGGAACAAGACAGACCAGTTCCTGCCAAGAGGGGGCATTAATACTGCTACCCCTTATGTTTAGAGACACTGGCACATTTGTGCAAAATAGGGCGGCCCTCAAGATTTTTTAATCGATATTTTTGCATGGTTGAAGGCTTTTATATACAAAAGCCCTCACCCGAATGATAAGACCAAATCGGCTTCATTATGGGTAAACAGAAACGATTTATAATTTAACGTGATGGCGTTTAACACACGAACCCGGCACGCCGGATGCATGTTCCCACGCTATGCACATTGTTTGATCGGTATATTAACCTTTGTGGTTTTATATTCATGACTATACACATTTGTGGATTAAAGTTATGGAAAATTAAAGTTGCCTACAAATACCGGATGTCTTTATCCTTCATATCAATGTCCCTATCTGTTTGGGGGTATGTTATTTTAGTGTAAAAATATTATCTCTGTTCTTACAATGGCCTAGACTATTCATTTGAGAGCATATTGAAGAAATTCATATTTTGTGAAAATGTGCCAGTGCCGCTGTTAGCCAAGAGAGGTACATGTATGAAGCTTCCCGATCCATTTGGCTTCCAATGTAATAAGAAGAAATGGCTAATAGTTGTTGGCTACCAGGGCGATCAATGGCCATGATAGTGAGGTCTTCAGCACTGTGGCCTGAGTTGAGAAAATCTGTCTTGCAACAGGTTGTCTCTCCTGTGTTGAGTGTCCCACAGTGCTCTAGGAGGCGAGTCTTGAGTGCCCTCTTCTTGTCCCCAACGTACTGTTTGCTGCACTTTTTGCAAGTGATGAGGTAAACGACATTGGTTGATTGTCAGTGAGGGTTGTTGGATTAAGATCTCGCTCCGTGTGCTGCTGCAGAATGTTTGACCAGCACATGTAATGATGTATTTTTTGGTCGGCTGACGAGGTAATACAGCTGTGCATTTATGGCATAGAAAGAATCCTAGGATGGAGCATCGTTAAGATGAAATCCTGATGGAAGAACTAACAACAATGTCCTTGATGTTGGATGGTCTCCTGAACGATACCATAGGAGGTTCGGGGATGGCTTTCTTGCAACGGTTAGAGGCATAAGAATTGGCAAATATTTTGGATGGTAAGATGCAACGGTGAGGTGTGACGGATGATACCTCCTAACCAGAGGAACATGTGAAGAAGCCGGTCCTTTTCCTTCTGACGGTGTTGAAGGGCCTCAGATCTTGGAATTTCAATGGCCTTATTGACCTGTTTGTCAATAACTTTAGCAGGATATCCTCTTCCATTCACTAGATTTTTTTTAGTTGGCCAATCCTGGTGTGAAAGCATGGATCGGACGAGCATATCCGTCTAAGTCTAAAGGTTAAACTGTAAGGAAGGCTCTGCTTGGTATGTTTTTGGGGTGGCATGATGACCACTGAAGAGTATTGATATAATACTTGATGATTTGAGCAGATACAAGAATTTATCGGTCAAGCTATTGTTTTGAAAAATATGGGCGAGTTCGCAGAGCAACGAGCGGCAATATTTTCAAACTCCAATATCATGTTTTATTTATGTTTCAGAATCTGACATGAACCCAAACTAGTGAACCAGGCTTGACCAAGTGTAGAGTAGCTAGATCCTAAAATCATTAGTGAAAAAAACACAATTTAGAATAAAACCTACGAAACTAACACTAGAAACACACCAGAACCAACAAAAGAATGGAACCAGCAGACCCAGACCAACAAAAAATGGGAACTAGTAGACACCATGAACCACCAAAGCAAGAGAACCGGAGACCCAGAAACCAAAAAACAAACAGTAGACAGCAAAATCCCAATATAAAACCCAACCCCCCAAAGAATGGACCAAATCCCTAGACTACTTTTAGCCAATCAGTAGTCCTCTCAGAAAAACATGTCATGGTCTTTTAAAAACTCATGTCATGGTCACAAAAACTCATGTCACCGTCTCAGATGCCTGGTTTTATTGCTTAAGCTGTGTCAAAGGTATAGGATGGGGATTTCTTGAAAACATATAATGGTGAGTATCGACTGTTTGGATATCGATCAGTATGGAAGGTATCCCTCCTGAAGGCTCACCACACATTAAACAAGGAGGGAGCGACTCCTTAGATGATTTCACCCGTAAATTTAATGGTCGTATGTTTTAGTTATGACAGTGGCTGATGAAGTTGTCCAATTGTTCTTGTCCATGAGTCCAGATCAAGAATATATCATCAATGTAAAACCCTTCAGCCAAATGAGAGTTTTATGAAGAGCTGCAAGACAGAAGGCTAATCTTCCCCAGACGGTCCAGTACGGCAAGCTCCGAGGGCAACCATCCGTGTTCCCATCCGCGGTGCCTAGGACTTGAATGTAATTCTGCCAGTGCCAGCCAGTTTCAAAAAATTGTTCAGTGGGAGGAACCAGTTCAATAAATTTGGTGAGTATAATTGACTTCAGACAGAGAGTTTGGGACTATCTTTACTTGATCCTGATTTGACCTGAGGGCCGTACCATTACCGTCCTGTGTCGTTACCAAATTTACTACTTGTGGCTTACCATATTTCCCTTGTTGCATGTTTTCGTTACTATCCTGTACCCAAGGGGGTTAAGCCTTCACAACCAGTTCGTGTTCCGTGCTGGGCGCTGACATTTTGAATATATTGCAGCAAACGAATAATTTAATCTAGTTTGGGTGCTTTGAAATACACACATAATGTCATTCGATACAAACAATCCGGCAAATATCAGTTTGTTGGATGTTGGTGCTATGGGTGGTTAATTATTGTCCTACCCATGGCCAACAACAACGAATGAATGACACGTCTTCGTCGTGATTAACTAACCGGCCTCAATGAATACATCTGTTCACCTAAGCGCGCTTGCATTATGAGAAAAAAGAGTATCTGAGGCACAATGATCCAGGTGCACTATTATTACAACTAGGTCACCTCTAACACATACATCAGTTTGTATCATTCTAAACCGATTAGTGTATCATATGCAAAGCGGCACCCCAAGTATGTGGAAGAAGCGGAGGCCACCATTGCTTTCTATTGTTTTGGTACTCTGTTTTCTTTGGTGGTCTGCAAAACTGCGAGACGATGAATTTCTAAAGATTAACGTTTTGCCTCTCTATCTATATAGACCCTCGTTTGCCTGTACCTGCCTACCGGTACACTCCTGTTATTCAGATTTTTTGATCTCTGTTTCTTTTCAAGTGGAAAGCCTGTTGTGTTCTGTTCTTTAATCGATTCATTTCTAGTTACTAGTAAATCTATTGTATTCAGATTTCTTTTATCCTTGCTTTCTCTCTAGTGGAAAGCCTGTTGGCCCTGATATTTTTATCCACCCAATTGAGCTGGACTCCGTCTGAGGCTGGTTCAGCTGGTTGCATGGCTTTTTACCCTTGACAAAGAAAAAGTGTACCTGTTTGAAACGTGGGTTTTAATTGTGTTGTTTTGCTGTATTTTCCCTTTGGATGTGGTGTCATATTGTGCTGTTTTTCATAAATTTTTAATTTGTTTTGTAATTTAACTGTCACTTGCAACAGCCCTCATTTATTCCACGTAAAAGATTGTAGCTCAAGGGGTTTGATTCACCGTTAGAGAGAACCACTGCTTGAGAAATATACCTTTTTCTCTAAATAATTTGCTTAAGTAAACAAAATCATACTTCAATAAGTATCCCTCATACTGTTATCATGTACTGTGCTTTACTGTTTTCAGGATGCCACTTGCAAAGTATGGAACTATTCTGGTGATGTAACTCATAATTCCCAGGGCATCACTAAGGTATGGAACATGATTTAAAAATGCAGAAATTGTTATATTCAAGCTCTTCTAGGCAACTCTATTGACAATGTTAGCAATCACCATAATGCATTGCAAATTTCGTAACAAATTTCTTTTCAGACTCGCTTAACAGGGAGAACCTTTCAGGAACTTAAAGGGCCATGGTCGATCACCAAAACCTCGCCCCCAGAATCCCAAGATTTTACCAGAAGTGGTCAAAATTTTGGGATCGAAGAAAAGAAAGAAGAAAGCTTTTTCTCATTTACCCGTGAAATTTAGGGCCAAAGATTGTTTGGTTTGGAAGTTATGAGCAAAAACAACGTTGTGCCGTATTTTGGTCGACCAATATTGATTTTACAAACTACTCTTGGGGCTTATTAAAATGTGGCTTTTAGCTCTTGCATCAATTTGATCAAAACCGGGATTGAAATATCAGCACAAAACTTTACAAAAAGGAATTTTTTGGTTGAGGTCATTCATTCCAGATGAAAAACTACAATCTCGGTCGAAATGTGTTGGAAAACGGCTGCTCTTTTTTGCCCCGATTATTTGCCGTCCCGGATTTCTCTAAAGAGAGATATATATAGGAAATCATGTCAAACTTGCATTGGGAGGTTTGGTGGCAAATTGGTTGCTTTTTCTCTATCCCATGCACCTTCCCTATTCCCCACCAAATTCAATGTTGACGTGGGGGAATGCAAGAAAAGAAAAAAATTGCAGGATTAAAAATTGACCAGGGGGGGAGAGGGGGCCCATTTGAAGTAGGCCAATAAAAGTTCCAACACTTTGACAAGGATGTAGATATGACTCTATCAGGCCCATCCCAATTATTTAAAGATCCACTCTATGATTCTAGCTAACTCAAACATATTCACACCACCAAAGTAAGATTCTGATATCATTAAACTTTGTATTTGTTTCGTCAGATCTGAGGAAAGAAAATGTTTTTGGCTAAATTCCTTTCAATTATGATATATGGTACCAGGCAATTTTTATCCCTTGGCTTAAAAAGCCACGAGGGATATTGTGCGGGGGGACAGCCAGCAACATTCCTTCTGTGGGTGTGTGTGTTCCATTTGGTTAAGTTAACTTGGTTAGGCATTGACTAAAAAGTTGAAACTTCTACCAGATCCAAATTACCATGTCATGTTTCATCATTTTTGTGCATATTTAATTAGGTTCATTGTGCAGATTTTTCTCAACTTTCCCGTTTCTCCCCACAAGGGGGGGGTGTTGCAAGTTTTAACATGGCAGTATTTTAAAAATTATAGCAAGAGCACAATGAAGTTTTGTTAACAATTGAGTAATGAAGTTTTGTTAACAATTGAGTAATGAAGTTTTGTTAACCAATGGATAATAGTTTTGTTAAAACAATTGAGGATGAAGTTTGTAAACAATGAGTAATGAGGAAGTTTTGTTAACAATTGAGAGTAGTAATGGAAGTTAGTTTTGTTAAACAATTGGAGTATGAAGTTAGTTGTGTTAAACCAAATGAGTAATGAAGTGTGTGAACATGAGTATATGAAGTGTATTAACAAGAGCAAAGACGTCTTGTTAGAACAACTTGAAAGGTATTAATAAGTGCAGGTAAACTTAGTTGACCTTGTTGTTCAGGGTTGCAGTATGATGGGGAGTCTTGCGTAGATAAGAAGAAGATACTTGTAATTTGAATTTCTAGCTCTATTATAGTTATCAAATGATTAGTATTGTAATTGTGTATTTGAAGCAATAGTTTTTCACCCAGAAGGGTGTTTTGAACCAACCTCATAATGCAATTGCCATGTGTGGTTTACGTACGTAATAAACCATGTTATACTTAAGGATAAAAGTGTTCCAAAAGTTTACAACCACGTGACAATTCATTTAGTGGCTAAATTATCCATAAACGTCGTGTTTTTTTGTGTTAAGAATAGGATTTTTGTTGGACACATGACCCTTTTATAAGGTGAAATTTCACAAAACTATTGCATTGTGGGATTGAATCAATAGATGTGTTGACGATCTTATTAAAACTTGAATGTTTTTTATTTCTGTATTGTCCAGGCTACTGGCGGTGGAGACAGCAGTGTGCGTTTATGGAGAATAGACAAAAGCAGCTGGTAACTTACATTAGCTCACTGCTATTTGAAATAATTTTTTCCCCCACTTTGACCTACTAATTGTTGATTAATGTTGCACGTCATGAATTTGGGGTACAATCTTGGCACTTCTAGGATCATGTTGGCTAGGTTAATTGGTTACTAGAGGGTTTGAATTTCAAAATGGGCCAATTAAAAAATTGATAAGTATTTACTGTTTTTGGTCTTTGGTCACAAAATGTTTAAAGCGGAGTCTATTCTTCTGTTTTTTCGTCCTTGGGCGGGGGAATAGGTTTGTTTCTATGGTCATTTGAGGGAAGAATTGATCAGGCCGGGTGACACTGTGTATCAAATGCCCATAAGACGATTGCAGCATATTATGCCAGTGCGAGATGAATCTTGAACAGAAAAGCCAAAAATGTTTTTAATCATCGGCCGGTTAAAAATTATCCTAATATACCACCTTTAACGGGAGTGTAAATGCATAAGGTAGGCCTAATCGTAATTTTATTTACAATAAAGCGGAATAATCCCAACCTACATTGATGGCCTCTTTAATACTTTATGAAAACAAATACTTTCAACATGTGTTAAAAATAAAAAATTTTAGCTTTTCTTTCAGGATTAAAATTATTGCCATAAGTAATAGCGCCACCAGGTTACGATCAGTAACCTGATTATTTATCAGTAGACGTAATCGGGAATGCGTAGCGGAACAGCTTCCACCACGTAGACCGTGACCATAAGTAACGATTCATGCAAATCAGTGTGCAGTATGCATCCACTTCGTGATCGAGTGCGATTGTCCTATCCGATTTATTTAGGAACCCTGATTTGATGCTCAGGTGATTGGAAACCAATGTTAAACTTTTGGGGAAGGAAAGAATTGGATTAAAAAAATGTGTCAAGGAGGGAAAACAATTTTATTTTCTGGAAAAATAAACACCCCCTGGTTTTTAAGAGAGTAAGGCTAGATCTTGAAGAGTTTGTATAGGTCAGTGCATTGAGGATTAAAATCTAAATTTCACAATACTACAAATGAGTTGAATTACTACTAATGTATTTGTCTCCTTATAATGTACTTTAAGAAGGGCAAATGCTTTTTAAATTTGTTAGATTTTCTGATGATGTTCTTAAAAATATATTTTGGAAACTTTTTTCTAAAGAGAACAAATGTGAAATCGGTCTTCAAAGATGTTGTTGATATTAAATGAAAGATGGAATCAGGCCAATCTGCATTTACTTTTTAGATGAAGTGAGTTATACTGATCTGGTGACTGTGAATCCAGATATGTACCAAATCTTTTTTTGGATTGGGACAAAAGGTGGAAATTTTGGACGGAAGATAGTACATGTTTTCACCCCAAGGCATGTAACAGTGATAAACACAGGAGAAATATTGGTGATGACACATTGTGGGTGAGTGACTCTTAGCAGCCTCCATGGATGCCTTATCATTAAATATTTTACAGCATATCTAAAGACGAGGGCACCTGTGGTCCTGTGGATCAGCGTTCGGCCCGCACGCCAAAGTTTGTGGGTTAGAGCCCCGCTGGGTCAATGTGTTTCGTCATTGAGTAAGGCGATTTAACTCAATACTCCTCCCTACCCAGGGGTATAAATGGTTACCGGCATATGTTAATCTGGGGAAGGTACCAGACTCGCTGTAGATGAGGTGTGGCGATCCCACGACAAGAACATCATATAGGAGGAGTCTGGCAAACGCTTCGAAAGAGAGATGGGCACTCCGTTCTGTGTAAACAGGTCCGTCCCGTTAACCTTTACCTTTACCTAAATATATTAAAATGCCTCTTCAGACTATGTAATATCTTAATATTATTGACTTTATTTGTTCATATTATATGTATTAATATTTAAGCTTTAAAATATTGTGCACTAGCCAAGAAGGAAAGAGAAGAAGAAGCATAGTTGCATGATTTTTTTAGACCAAAAGTTTGGTATAAGTTTATGTCAATGTTTCATGGTGAGAAGCTCAAGTTCAAAATGGCTTGAGAGAGGGAAAAGATAAGAGTTATGTGATTGTAAAAATATAGTGTAAATAAGTGTAAATACTTCTTGTATATTAATGTAAAAGGTTGGACCCCCGAGATTCTGATTCCCATATTGGGGTGGTACAGATTATAAATGTTGGCCAGAAGCTAGCACTGGGGAGGACAAAGGATTGAGTGATTAAATCTGTAGAACAGCATGTGACCCCCTGAAACATGATCTTAAAGGTTGACTCAGAGATTCCCGAGGAGGGCGCCCTAATTTTCAAACAAGTCGGGGGTTTTGAAGTACATTTTATGCCTGTTATATGCTAAATCGCTTGTGTGAATAGGTAAGCTCAATTGAAGTCCGTCTATAGAAAATCACATCTTATAAAGTCTGGATCAGAATTTTTTGGTCTGTCCGCGCCAGACGGACCGAACGGTTAGCGGAAGATCATTTGGGATACATATAAACATGAAGGGGTTACCCTATGACACTCCTATCGAAACAAAAAAATCTGACTCTCGTCCTCAACTTGGGAATTGGGCATTTTAGGTGAATTCTTAGTTCCAGTTGACTATTTACAATTATTAACAAAAAAATATATTCAAATCTATGAGTCAGCTTTAAGTGCGTGCCAAATGGTTGCTTAAAGTTGACAAAGAGATTTTGAAATATATTTTTTTGTGTAATAATGGAAAAATAGTCAAAACTAGAACTAAAAGCTAGTAACCTAAATGCACAATTCAGAACTTTGGAAATGAATCGGGTTTTTCGTTTTGATGCAGTAAACATTTATGTGTAGTTATTAGTCCCATAGGATAATGTGTATAACAAAAAATTCCGGCATCCGGAATTTTATAGCAAAGTTGTGATTTTCTATATGAAGGAATTTGATTTAGTTAGCATGTTCCACCATGATTTAGTATATGGACAAGCATTATGTACATGTAAAAACACGATTTTTTGGAAAATTGAGAGGGCGCCTCCTCAGGAAATCTGAGTCGGCCTTTAAGGTGGGCACTTAGCAAAGCTAACACAGGAGTCCCAATTGTATATGGATCCAATCATGTTGTTTCTTCTTGCTTTCTTTTGTAGGTATTCTGAAAATTAGTCTTCTTTGTAAGAGCACCTAAAATCACCTATGTAGTAAAGTGTTAGGTATGTGAAAAGTATACCAGTTATTTGTTTAAACATAAGGATTCCAAAAGATAGATTGTTACTATGAAATTTCACCCTTTTTTTATTGATTTTTGCTGTTTTTAACAGTAAAGCTTCAGGACTTTAGGCGTAGAAGTAAAAAACTATACCCTTTTTGGAATTCCTTTGGTTAAATAATTAAAATGGTAACTTTCAACTGGATTGGATCAGTTAAATTTTGACCCCTGGATAATCTGTGTCAGACCCTCTCCTTAAGGCACCATTTGCAGACTTAAGTTCTGATTTGGCTATTGTGGATCTACGTGATATGGAGGCCTGACACTCGAATATGCTGACCACTATTACCATGGGAAAACAAACTGGCGGTTGATTGCTAGACGCAATAATGGCACAAATGTAATGCCCTATTCTTACGTGCTAATATTGTGGTTCCATAAAACGGAATTTTTGGTAGTAATCTTGGGAAAGAAGAAATTGAATTTAAATGCTGGAAATTTCAGGAAGACAATGAGAAAAATGGGTCCTTTTAGCTGATATCAAAATTGATACTATTCCGGTTAAATCAGGGGTCCAAAAGACAATCGGAACAAGCACCTTTAAGTATCACATTGAAGCGGGGGTCCCTATCAGCCTCTTGACAGATTTAATCACTCAAACCTCTTGTACTTGAGATGTTTTGCCAAAATGTAGCTCCAGGTTAAAATGTGCACCAGAGAGACTTGCAGTGTGGAGACAGGGTAAAAATCAACAATACCACAGGTCAAAGGTCTTAGAGACAAATGTGCCAGAGATGTTGAGGAAAGGTGGATCCTAAAAGTAGGTGCACCAGTGTTGAGAACTGCCTGTTAATTTTCAAATGTCTTTTGTATGTTCTATGGCATAGGAATTCAGTATTCGCCAACACATTCCTTCCAGCTGCAGTTATTCTGTTGAGGCTGCCAAATCATAGGGTGTGGTGCCACAATACTAAATTCTATCTATTTGGATGAACTTCTACAGTGCATTACAGGATACCAACCTGAAATAAAGTTGGCGTTGTCTGATGTATGTCCACAGTAACCAATCGTACAGTATCCTGTATGTAGCCCTAGCAACAAGGTGGGCCTTGGAAACATGAGGGCAAAGTGGAAAGTTCTTACCAATAGGTAAAGAAAACATTCTAATACATGAAAAAATAAAATGTTTCCAAAAATCTGACTTTCAGCATGGCATTAAAAAAGTTAAAACAATACCTTCGTGGGACAGCAATAATAATTGCATGTTTTGTAATTTGTTACAGACTGTTATAGAGGACCAGTATTGAGAAGCACATACAGAGCCAAGTTCGCAATGTTTTATATGAGGCAATTCAGAGGATCTGTTTGTATCTGGACCAGAAGGAAACTTGGTAAGGATTGATTTTCCGTGTACCTGACACTTCAGGGAAAGTACAGAGATAAGAAAGATAATTTGTTTTGATTTTTTTTTTCCAATTTACTGGAAAAAAGTACTATATGCACTAAGTGGCACCATCTGAATGAAGATGCCTTTCCATTGAAATATTGTAGTTTTATTCAGTGGTATATTTTCATAACATTTTCATAGAAGGGTTTTTATCCACTTAAAATGGTCAAATGTTGATTAAAAATTTTAATCAAGGAGAAAAGGTGGAATTGAACTTTGCACAGCTTAGAACCATTCTTACATGAGCTTAGTGAAACTCTTGACCTTTGACTCTGAAACAGGTGAAATTAGGGTCGTCCAAAAATGGAACACTTCAATATCTTTATGGCAGACAGATAGCCTCCTCAGCTAAGTGCTCGACTCCAGTGTATGTGCTCATCCATGCGTATAAGGTGAGGTTCGAGTCCTGTGAGATTCGGGTATCTTGTAATTTCCCTGGACAAGAAATTAACCACTTGGTTGTCCTGACTTACCCGAGCGATATTGGGAAAAGATGGTCCCGATCTATGGTTATCTCGATGTATGTTTGCTGATAAGTGAAAGCGCTGATCCTGATCTGCTGACCCTAGAAATGATGCGAAATGGTTTTTGGTATGGTTGGCCACAGTGATCAGCGGCCATTGTGAAAGCGCTTAGAGGCCAATAGCATAAGGCGCTTATTAAAATCTCTGCTACTATTAACTAAAAATGAGTAACAATAAAAATGCGTCAATCATATTTACTGCTATTTTTGACATATAAGCAGTCATAAAAACCTTGCATGTACTTTGTCACCTCAGGATTGGTTTTAACTTTCTCTAGCAATTCATCTGGTACCATTAGCCTCAATTGAAGGCAAAGTTCATCCTTCCTCCAGCTCGTCAACAACTGGGCCACCACAGTGACAATACTTCCCAGTGATGAGGGAAATGGTGTGTGTGTTGAATAGGCGATGGATCAATTTCATCTGTTTTGTCATCAACCAAATGATGCAGGGGAAGTTCAAAGGAAATGTGCCCCACATAAGTGAGAGGTCTGTATAGGAAAATAATTTTGCAAAGGTGAATGATCCCAAGCAGTTCTATGGAATAGAGTGCTAAATGTTGCCCATAGTAGGTTCTTTGCTTGTGACAATCATTAGAAACAGTATTACAGGGTTGGTGAAGTGCCCCCGAAGGCGAGTCCATGTTTTCCATGGGTACATGTTGTCCATGGGTGCATGTTCAACAAATGATGATGATTGATAGTACTTTATGCAGATGCATTCAGATGCAAATGCTTTGGTAATACAGATTAAGTGATGCATGAGCATTTTTGTGTCGCCTGCCCTAGCAGGAAGACATAGGGATCACTTTTGTCCACTGTTGTTGTTGTTGTGAGTCGTTGTTGTTGTGAAAAAGGGTTAACATTTGTCTGTGATCCTCATTACTTGATTGATTTAACCCAAACTTGGGTCACAGGTGCTGACAAACATGGCATCCCCCATTTGTTGATGAGGTCAAGGGTCACATACCAGGTCAAAGGTCATGTGAGGTCAAGTTGTAAGATAGGCTTAAATGTAAAATTGACCCCTCCTTTTGAAAAGTTGAAGTTCAATTGGAAACCTAACAACGCATCATAGGGCGGAACATGGGATCTCATTTGTGATGAGGTCAAGGGATCCCACATACCAAGGTCAATGGTCATGTGAGGTCAAGTTGTAAGATAGGATTAAAATGTTAAAAATTGACCTCCTTTGGAAAAGTTGAAGTCAATACTTGGAACTAAAACTTGGTTTATGGAGTTTTCTGCAAACCTCATTTGTTTATGGGTCCAAGGTCACATGTCCATGTTAGGCCTACATTCACTAACCGCGACGGCCAGGTGACACAAGCGGTTCGAGTGGGGTCTGAGGACCAAGATTTTAGCAATAGCGTCCTTTGAAATCGTGTAATATCAAATACACCAAGCCTGAGTGTTTCATCCATGGCATAGTAGTTAGGAAATAGATCTTGCAAATCCTCACCTCTCTGTTCAATCAAACACAATGTCAGATGTAAAGGTTAACTAAAAAATCCTTTAAGATTTTTATGTCCATCTGAATCTTGGCATAAGTATAATATGTGGGCCTAATCTTAATTACAAATTGATGTTCTAGTCTGGAGAAATTTGCCAATTTTGTATTTTCTGTTTGTAAATGGACAAAAATGGACCAACACGTGGCCTAGTTAATCAGTAGTTGATCAAAAGTCACATGGTGAGTTATAACAATTGAGGAGTGTCCAAATGTGGTAGTTTAAATAGGGGAAAGTTGGCCACAAAAAGAAAGTTACACTCAGATTGATTATTCAGTGATGTATCATCATCACCTAACAATGCGTTTCAACTAAATTGAACAATCTGCTGCATCATAAAAACACAACAAACATCATGAGCCCCCGAACAATCTTGAACAACATGTTGTTCTTTTGAGTTGATCAAAACTTGTATGGACTGGAATACACTTGTGAAGTGATCACAAATGCAGCAATAGGTCACTTGTTTCACAATTGTTCAGCGGGACTATACTGGAACTATATTTTGGTTAGCTTGATACTGCTAAATTTCTATTATGGGATTTGTGATGTCAAAGATAGAAGTTTCTGTCTCAGGTACAAAATCAGATGACCTTACAGATGAGTCACACATGAAGTTAATAAAACATCCTTTACTTTGAGAAACCAGGCTTTATAACTTTGGGGTCATAGGTGAAAACTTTGTGCTTCAGGGTTATCCATCCATGCCATAGCTTGCCAGGTATTCATGGCAAGACAGGGCGTTTACATCTGGTGTCTCCATAGTGGTATGGTTTGTATAGCACAGGGCAGAGAACTGGTAAATATAGACAGTACTTACTAAGAAGGGATGATGGTGGCAGAGTCTTGCAAATACAGTTACTAACACATTCAAGGTATGTAGTTTGTGTAGTAGTAGTAGTAAAATTAGTAAAACCAAAGTTTGAAAATCTGGTTTGTCCCCACCATAATAGGGGTGGCCCAGATTCATCTCACAATTCACAGTATATGCTGTGTTATTGAGTAAAATTTAATTGACCGTGATGACCTTTCCCTGGTGTCAATGTGCTGGATGGGCCATAGCTCTCCAGAGCAGACCGCCCTTGTAGGTAGATCTTCTTTTTAGTTCTACCGGGTAACCAACTACCATCCTCATCGGATTTTTAGAAGAAAACCGATGGGGTGATGGTTTAACCGCTGACAACCCGGCCCTTGGACAGGTAGCACTGGTTACAGGAGGGATACCAGTAGAGGCCCTCAAGAAAACATGACCTGACTAAAGTGGGGTAAGGTTGTTATTTGTACGTCTAGATTAAAAGCAAGGAATGTCAATTCTAGTAACAGTGAAGTGGACAGTGGAGAGGTACTGGTGTGGTTTTCCTTAATTTCATGGAAAAGTTCATACCTGCTTGAAAAGAAGAACCGTTACAACAAATAATATTAAACAATATACACTATTTAAATAATTATTGAGCACATATCGAGTGGTTTCATAGAAAAACGGAATTTCATAAACCCTAACAATGAATTCAAACCATTTAGTCTGACCATGTGGCCTTTTTATAATTCGCGCTAGTGTATAACGTTGTTATGCGATACAGGCACGTTAGGTCATACATGCCATAGGGACATACACATATGAAAGCATATGTGTGAAGAGACATGACGCGACGTGCCCGTCGTATCGCATAACACAAATCCATATCCCATATACAGTACAGTAGCGCGAATTTCAAATTAGCGCATGGTCAGACAAAATGCTTTATTCGTTTTATGGTTAGTATAATTCCGTTTCTCATGAAACCACTCACAATGGTCAATAAGTTTTTTATAGCGTATATTACTGGTTAGTTATTCTTGATACAATTTCTTAAAGATTGGTTGAATTTGAATAGATTTTTCAGACGTTAGTGCACACTTTGTGATATAAATGAGTTACAAGCTATAACTAGAAACAGAGGGGTGTAAAAGGGGTGATGCAAGGACCATTTGGGTTATAACATCTTTCTGTTATTTGATACAAAACTTTTGGACCATAATCATTTGCTATTTTCTAGGTTAGCAAGGGCTTTCAGTGGTTAGAGTGGTTAGAGAGGGTATTATTTCATATCAGAGGGAAAAAGCAAGTTTTGGATTTCACACCAGTGAGTAGAATTGTTATTTTCTAATGTACAAGTGAATTATGTGTATAAGGTATAGACCATTCAGTACAATCTATCAGAAATCTTTGGTTTTCCTTCACGAAAGAAGTTGCATGTCCTAAGATTAAATTCTACAACAATAATCAAATGTCATCCCACAAGATATTTGATTGTATCATCTGGGGCCCATGACAAGAAAGAGGATTTATTTGTAGATCCCTGAATGTGTAACCAGGCTAACGACGTAATAGTAATAAAAAACAAAACAACAAAAACAAAAAGTACATTGAGTCTAATGTAGTCGGATTAGTCTGAGGTGAAAACATTCAACACTGATAGGAGTGAGAAACCAGATTTTTTTGTACCTGAATATTATGCAATGACTGTGATTTTCATCATTTTGCAGAATCAATCATTAGTCTGGAGTGTGTACCGCAAGCGGGTTAATGGAAGTGGAATGTGGTGGTGGCGCGCACCTGGGGCTTTACAGTTTCAGATGCAGGGAATAATGGCGGCATGGCAAGACATTTGCCTGTGTCAAGCCAGAAGGTACGGTACTAAACAGGGTACCATGGCGACAGGGCAGCAGACAATCTATAATCAAGGTAATGGTGGACCTGACAAAACTGATTCTGTTTGTATCAGAATTGAAATGATAGGAAATCATCCCTTTGACAAAAAATTCATTTCCCATTAAGTGGGCAATAATATTATGAAATTGAAACCCCAAAATTCATCCTTGGGTATGTTAGGCTCAACACTCTTTGAAGCTGATGTTGGGTATTTGTTTTTTAAGTAATGTAAAACTAAGTGACTCAAAAAAGCTAATGTTACATCTGTTATTGCATTTAGCAAGCCCTGCGATGGACATAGGTGGACATTGTGGTGAAAACATTAGCTAGTGTTCAGCCGGTATCTACTCAGGTAGGTGTATTTATATCACCTCTGTTACATTGCCATTCAAAAATAAACAGATTATTTTGATATTCCTTTATGTTTCACAACCTCCCTATTAAACTGCCTAATACTATCATGCACCAACCTGCCATCAAGAACTCTCATTTCTTCGCTCTCATGTGACTGCCTTACTTTAAATGTTACGGTTTTCTAGAAGATTGATACTGTCATCCTGCCAAGAATGGAAATTACAAGGGTTGACTAGCACCGGGTGAGAAATCGGACACTGACAAATCACCACCAACATGACTATTTGCATCGAAGCGCCGCCATTTTGTCTTGCAGAAGAGATATGTACTAAGCCTGAATTTAAATAAAGTGATGGATGCTTCTGATTTGCATATGGCATTTAACCCAAAACCCTAACAATGATATCTAGCTGAAACTGCAGCCATGTAGGGCAATCCAAGCTGTTTGAGGGGTCAACTTAGGGAGTGGACCACGTTAGTAATTTTAACAGTGCCTCGCAGTTAGGGTTGGGGCGGAGGGTGTTTGAATCAATCATAGCCAATGCACCATACTTGTATGTACTAAACACTGTCCAGTACTTATGAGAAAAGTGTTACAAAAGTTAAGCACCACAAGACCATTTCATAATATGCTAAAAATTCCTAAGTACTACGCTTTGTGGGTCGACAACTGAGCGTAAATTCAGGGGTTTTGTTGTGTTAGAATAGGATTTTTATGGGATCACATGACCCTTGAGGTGAAAATTTCCCAAAATGGTTGCTTTGTGGGATTGACTCATAATCCCTTGGTTGGGGGGGGTAATTAGAGGTGTGAAATCTTACCAAAGGCCCTGTCACTTGGTATTTCTATAATGTGCTTGAGGAAGTCCACAACAAGTGCTACGTGCTAGCTATTTTGTGTATTTGTTTTAAGCTGAATGTAAATAAGACCATATTGTGGCTTTTTCTGAGCACTTCTTGTTACTATTCGATGTTACATGTTCACTTTGGCTTTTGTGCATTCCTGCACGTCAGCTTTGGGCATTCTTTCCTTTTATACTGTGTCCTTTGTAATCTTTCTATTAATCTAGTGTACTTCTATTTTCTCCTTGCTTTTTTCAGGGCACTTGCTTCTGGTTCTCGTGTGGCATGGGTGGAGTGCCATTCCTGTCTGTCTGTGAAAAAAGACATTTTTATAAGTGTTGAAATGCATTTTTTTTTTTTTTTTTTTTTTTTTTTTTCGTTTCTGTTTGGTCTTTTTATCCTGCACACATCAGTTGAGATGGTGTTTTTTATATTGTATATTTAGTGTTTCTTAGTCTCTTCAAATCCATTTGGACCCTGGGTGGGTTTAACTTTGGAGTTTGTGGGACTATCTTGTTTTTGCTGTTCTTAAAAATAGTCAATATGTTTTCTTGGATATCTTGGATACTCCTTGGTGAATTAAATCTTTTGTAACGCAATTTAAATAGACCATTTAGTTTCATTTTCATTGAATTCTCTAGCAAGGAGTCATTAACCTATTGCATTTTAATATTCTCTGTCGCCCTATTTGAACCAATTTGTCGACTATAATTTTACAGATGCGAGTACTGCGGTGTGTGCCACAGGAAGTGAGGATACCAACAGTCAAATTGTCATGCTTCAATGTATCCCATACAGTGATCACTTTGTTAAGACAAATGGGTGATGAGGACTAACCAAGAGAAGGCCAATATCTCTCATCCTATTCTTGAAGGGGCAATTCGTTTGGTTTAGGTTGACGGATTCATTTTTTTTGTATCGCCGAGAAAAGATTAATTCCAAAATTGATTCGGACTGTTCCTTTTGATGTTATGAGCAAAATGATTGTGTACACCTGCACCATAGGCCACGGTGTTGTAAATACAACAGTACGAATTACTTAGAGTTTGATTGAATTTGCCGTAAGCTAAGGCACACATACTATTCTAGGCCACGGGTTTCAGATGATATAAAAATCTCAACTTTTTTTAGGTAAGCCTCGGGGGACGAGGTTGTATGTTGGGAATCTGAAAAGCCTCTTCAATGGAAAATAATATTATGGATTGTCAGGATCTTATAAGATCACTTGTTTCATCATGATATTTTGATATATCTGTAGTGCAGAGTTGGAAAATTCAAGAAGGTCTCTATACTTTGTTCTTACAAATAGGCAAAACAATTATTTGGCCTTTGTTTATCGAGTGTGAAAACTATTATATTTTACACGCGCACCTCTTGACAACAAGCATGTGCTTATACGTACAGCATTACCCTTCATCTGACCTCATTAGGCCAACGGAATTGGATTGTTAGTTTCCGGTTGAACGTTTTCGAAAAAAAGGTCACAATTTTATTATTATTATTTTCAAGATTTCATATAAATGGTATAAGATGGTGTCTAACCTAAATTCATATATCTAACAGACTTTATAACAGTTAGATTACTTTAAAAAATCAACAATTTGCAAGAGAATATTGTCAGCTCGATCGCAGAGCATGATCAGGAAGCATTGGTAGGAAAATCTAAAATTTTCATTATTAACCACTAAGTAAACCGCCTCAGCCACAAAACTATGTACAATGATCAGCATGACATGCTGATATTTTATGAGAAGCTGCAAGTTATGATCTGTATTTAAGATTTGAAAAACGATGACTTTTAAACGAAATAATGAAAGTTGTGCCAAAAATGAAAATTCGGGCGGGCGGGTAACTGGAAACTAAATATCAATTCATTGGCCCCTTATCGTTGCTTCCAGTCTGTGCCTACATATTCTAGCTCAGTTTTTGTGGTTGTAAGGTCTTACCTTTTGGTTGTGAACAAAATATAGCGTATACTAAATGTTAAAGGGGGCTTCAAAAAGAAATTTTGAATGCATAATCATCTTATTTTACCTGCTCTTAATTTTAGTATTACGGACATGTAGTTGGTGTGGGTCAGTCTAAAGTCACAATAATTAGAGTACACAACGATTGCTTTTTAGTAAACGTGATAATGAATCTAAATGACTAAGACTTTAATTTTTCCTTGGACAAACGTAATATTTGAAAGTAATCCAAAATACCGTAACATTGAAGTGCTGCGTTAGACTTCAGGCACACATTTCAAGAGTGTGTGCCTTAGCAGCATTTCATCTATATGCATGTAGGCAAGGTTGAGTCGTCTGCAAATGCCAGTCAGTTTTATGTTGTATGTTGGTGGGCGGTGTGCACTACCTGCTGGAGGGCAATCTCAAACAAGAGGTATTTGTATTTTAGGAATTTCAGTTTTGTGTTATCAGCAAAGAAATGACTTGGGTTACACAGCCACGATTCTTAGTTTTTTACCCCATAGTGTAGCGCTACTCCATTTGTACATTTAGCTCTACTCCAAGGATAACCCTTGATGCGATTTAATGCAGTAGTACCACCCAAAGTTACTTGCAAAAAGTATCCAAGCCAACTGGGTACATACCGGCTATGTTTTCTAGCAGTACCCATTCCGATAGGGTACCTGAAGTTGCCGAGGCAGGTGATTGATAGGTACCCATGTAAGCCACCAGTAAGTGGAGTACCTCTGCAACTAGTAGGCAACTTTGACACATAGAAGGTGCAAAACATTTCATTTGGTTTACCATTATGGACCATTTTCAAGGTTCATAGCAGTTGTACCGAGTTCAGCATCACCCCAAACCACTAACTATGAGCTGTTTTGCTTCAACCATGACCGAAAATGTATCAGTCATGTACATTTCAAAACATCCGACCAGAGCTGAGATGGAAGACAGTGCATTCAACTAATCAAATCATTGTGCTGAAATGAAAGACAGGGAGTCAAATAAATCAAAACTCTTATGCTTTGCAATGTCTCCACTTGTATTCAAACCTTTTCACCTTCAGAGTGCTTCACAGCCATTAGAGGTCTGTGTCAGGTGGAGCCACCTTGTCTCCTTACGGTACGGGGATGGCGTCGAGAGACGGAGGACTACTCAAGAAAATCGGTGATTTGCGTGGTTGAACCCAGAGGCACGATATATGGACTTGACTTGGACAGTGGTGTGGAATTGATTCAAATTCAACATCAAATGTGTGTATAGCTGTTGCTGGGTCAGATGCATGTGTCAGGTTGGTGATTTCAATTAGGAAAGGTAATTTTGAAGTGTAAGGATTAACATCATGATGTCTCCTAAATTTATGTGGTACCTACCAAAGTGTTGTGGTTTGAAATTTACTGTATGTGAACAAATATCCATTATGCATTTAGAGCTGTAGTCATGAAGGCAAAGATAGATGTTACAAGTATCGTGTTGTTGCAAGTCGCTAAGGTAATCTCACTTAAAGAGGCAGTTCGTGATCCACAAACCTTGTCCCCCGACTTAACTCAAGAAATTTGATTTGATATATCTGAACCATGGTCCCCGTATGTTATTGTGGCTAATATTACGTACAAAATCTGATCTACTTAATTTGTATTTTCTGTCTGAAAGCGGACAGAAATTATAACACAGTGGCCATGGGGCAGTGTGATAACATCAAAATGCCACTGTCAAATCAGCTGACTAGTTGTAATTAAACCGTTTGTGGGGTACATCAAGTGAAACCTAAACAAAACGGTGAAGGGGCTAGGATCACCAAATGCACCTTTAAGAATTATGTGAACAACTTCCTTCACAAGGTTTGCATTCCATGATTGTTATGGCTAGTACGTGTAGTTGTCAGAAATCCATAATATATTATATGATTTCTGTAGCGTAGGAAGGCCACTTTACAAATTCACCAGTTTAAATCACAAGGTCATTAACGTAGTTTAAGTGTTAAATTAGGACAAATATTGAATTAGGAGAAAGGATAGGGTGATAAAAGAAAATTTTTCATTCGAAAAATCATTTGTGCATTTTCGGTTATTTGCTCTTGATGAGACAAGGAGGAAATTGCGTGTACAAAATGTGTCAACCAAATGTTACCACGCTCTGCTTGCTTATGTAAGGCACTTCCGTTTATCTAGCTGATAGTTCTAAGGTAACTGTGATGTTAACAGCAGCAACAGATTGGAAAAAAACAGTGGGGATACACGGCAAGGCCACCTTACATGTACCAGGTGAGGCTTGACTTCATAGTGGACGTATAGAACTGATACAACTTCCAATTTTCTTTTTGACAATGGTCCCCACCCCCCCCCCCCCCCCCCCCCCCCAATGTTTCGTAGCTGTACGGAATTTGGCCCACACAACACAAGTGTTGTAGGGGCACCGAGTATACATAAGCCCACCCATGTGTTGTGTGGGCTTAGTTATACCGCAGATGGGCGGGCAGGTGAATGGGCAGCAAAAAAGCCATTAATCTACTCTATAGACTAAACAGATTACTCAAAGAACTTCTAACATGGCACATGATAGAACATATGAGGTATGTGATGATTATACTTGTTGGACCAGGTTGTGAATATTAATGAGATCTTTGCCATATTTTGAAGAGAAAAAAGCATACACTCCACTCTCCAGGACTAAACGATAACTCAATGAAATGTAACGTGGGCAGGGTGGATAGAAGATGATGAGGTCATATGTGCTGTATACTTGTGGGACAGGTTATGAATATTAATTGAGCTCATTTGCATATTGAAGGAATAATCCACTCTATAAACTAAACGATTACTCAATGTGACTTTACGTGGCCAGGGGATCTTAATTATGCACTGCAGGCTGTGGCCAACATGTTGTGCACTTACCTTGGCTCTCTCTCTCCACTAAGGAGTGAAAAGGAGTGTTAATTAGGGAAATATCACAGTCTAAGTAATGTAGGCAGTATGTTAAATGGGCCAGCAACAATACCTAAAAGAAGCAACATGATTTCGGTAATTCCTTAGTGGTCCCCCGCCAACTTACGTTGGCAAAGGGGGACTATAGGAAATTGCCCTGCGTCCGTGTGTGTGTGCGTGTGTGTGTGTTGGTTTGTGTGTGTGTAGTGTCCCACGTAATATCTCTGGATCTAAGCAAGTGTGGGTGTCCATCTTCACAACCTAGATGCTCTAAGTAGGCGTTGGCTTTGGGATGTAAAGGGTGTTGTGACATAGGTCAAAGGTCAAATCTTGTCAAAAATAGGGTCAAATGTGGTCAAAAATAGGGGTTATAATGTTATAAGCCTTGTAAACCCGATTATCTTTTCGATCTAAGCAGTAGGGGGTGTACATCTTCGCACCATAGATGTCACCCAAGTGGACGGTGGATGAGTTAGGAGGTGGGGCATATGTGTGCATGGGTCAAAGGTCAAATATGGTCAAAAATTGCTATTTGCCTTGGCAATTGTGGCAGGGTGATGAAACGTGGTGGGTCTGGTCAACATCATGTGCCGAAAAATTGAGGTCATTTCAAGGTCTCGAGGGGTCATTCAAGTCATATGGATATTAAATGTAGTTGGCTTGTCACTTCGTGTAGAGGATGAAACTTGGTGGGTGTGGTCAGCATCAGTGCCGAAAAATTTGATGGTCATTTCAAGGTCATGCGGGGTCATTCAGTGGTCAAATGGGATAAAATAGGCTATAACGCTTGTCAAAGGGTTAGGATGATGAAACTGGTACAGTTTGTCAGATTCACTGCCAAAAAATTTGAAGGTCAGTTTAAGGTCAGCGGGGTCATCCAAGGCAAATCACTAGTATGTGGTAGGCATGATGAAAAATTGTGGGGTTGTGTACGTCAATCAATTCGTGCCAAAAATTTAATGGTCATTTCGCAGGGGGGGGGGTCATGTGGGGTCATCCAAGGTCAAATCCTTACACATTGTAGTATGTTCATGAAACTGATGGGGGGTAGTAAGCATTCAATGCCGAAAAATTGTAAAGGGCCATGTCTGCTTCGAATCGCCCTTCCTAGGCGTAGGCGTCGAGTTCTCTCCATTCAAGGTCGGTGGGGTTATGAAGGTCATGAAACTTTTGTGGATGTGGTCAAAATTTCTAAAGCGTAAACGGAAAATGGTGACGTCATTTCAAGGTCAAGTAGGTCATCTAAAGTCAAATAACTACAAATAGTTGTATGGTCACTGTCTAGTACCATTTGATAACGTAAAATTGCACTGACCTATGGCAGCGCCTCCGAGTGAGTTTGAGAACCACTTGTCCATCACATTCTCCCCTGGTTCTTAAAATTTATTTCCTATATTTACTATCGCGACGGGGCGGGGGGGGACCTTTGTGGTTCGAGCACACGCTTGTGTATACAGCATTGAGACACTTTGTTGTGTTTTATTTTATATAATGTGGTTATTATTCTATTTCGCCGGTTATAACATGCGAATTATGTGCTCGTGCTGTTAAGTTTCCTCCTTCTTCTTCTCCTCCTTCTTAAGCCGCTTACAACGGACACTCCTAAACTCAAGAAACCCTAAGTAGCCTCGGGGGGCCCAAACCTGGTAGGTATGGCTTTTGGGGATACGGACCCCAGAGGTAAAAGGTCAAAGGGCTTCAGGGCCAAATGTTCTAAATCTAGGGAGCCTCTATTATAACGAAGAACCACCAGCAGCCTCAGAGCCCCAATTTTACAGGTGATGCCTACGGCGGTCCGGAACGTGGGTAGTCTGTGTCACAGCTGCGCAAGATATTATCTAAATGGTACTGCGCGAGAGATTAACGTTATCCGTCCGTCATAGAGAATGTGTGTAAAGAAATAAATCTCAAATACTCCGGAAAACGGAGGGAGCTTGTGGTTCTAATTCTTGGAGTTTTTTTGGGCACAGAGGTTACGTTACTATGTTTTGTTTAAAATATGTATCGTAAATGGGTCTGAACCTATAGAAACTAGCGAGAAAATTGAACGCTTTTTTCGGGTTACTTCCGGTACCCACCCCCCATCGCAGACACGGAAAAGTTAACAACGCATCTCTACGGGCGAATCATTTTCCCATAATGCTTTCGGTATTATTCAGTCTTGAGAATTTATAACACTGGTTTCAATTTTTTTTAAGTATTAGAAACAGGAATACGTACTTAACGGACCGCCGTACTGATAGCCCTTGACCCCTGATGTGGCCTTTGGGATCTCGATTCAGGGGTCAAATTTCAATGGCCACAGGGGGCCCAAACGTTAAAATGTAGGGGGCCACCCTTAACTCAAGAACCACAGCAGCCTAGGGCTCAAATTGCAGGCTGGAATAGTCCCTGGACCCCTGATGTCGCCTTTGGGATCTCGATCCCAGAGGTCAAAGTTCAAGGGGTACAGGGGGCCAAACGTTACAATGTAGGGGGCCACCATAACGCAAGACCCACCAGCGCTCAGGGCTCAAAATCGTTGCAGGCTGATAGTCCTGGGACCCATGATGGGCCTTTTGGGTATATCGATCCGCAGATTGGTCGGGCGGTGATGGGCAGCAAAAGCATTAATCTACTCTTAACACTAAACACGTATTTACACTACTTCATGAACTTTATTGGGCACAGTGAAGAAATGATGAGTCATGTCTGTATACTTTTGGAACACATTTTGTGAATATTAAATGATCATCATTGGCATATTTTTTTGAAGAAAAGCATCAACATCCACTCATCCAGACTAACTCGCAACTCAAGAAACTTCTACGTGGCAGGGTGATAGAAATGATGGGCAGATGCTGTATACTCTTCTGGACAGTTTATGAATATTAATGAGCTCATTTCATAATTTTGAAGAAATAACACTCTATAAACTAAACCGATTACTCCATGAAACTTTTAACTGTGGCACGTTGATCTTACTTAAATCACTGCAGCTTTGGCCAACATGTGGTGCACTTTACCTTGCTCAACTCTCACTCTCCACTCAGAGTGAAAAGGGAGCTGTTTAATAGGGAAATAATCATCCTAGTCCTGATAGGCAGGATGTTTCATTGGCCAGCCACAAACCTAAAAAGAAGCAACATGATTTGTAATTTTCCTCCTTACATTGGTCCCCCTCCGTCCAACCCGTTAGTTGGCAAATGGGGGCTATAGAAATGCCCTGCCGTCCGTGTGTTTGCGTGTGTGTGTGTGCGTGTGTGTGTGCGTGCGTCCCACTTATATCTCTGTATCTAAGCAAGTCTGGTTGGTGTCCTCTTCCCAACATAAGATGCATCTCCCAATAGCGTTGGCTGGAGTAAAATGTGGGTCATGTGACATTGGTCAAAGCCAATTGGTCAAAATAGGTCAAAATTTGTCAAAAATAGGGTATAATGTTATTAAGCCTTGTAAACAACTGATATCTTTTGATCTTAAAGAGTATGGGTGTCATCTTCCACCCATAAGAGTCACCCACGTAGACTGTGCTTAGTTTGGAGATGGGGCATGTGGCATGGGTCAAAGGTCAAATAAGGTCAAAATTGCTATTTGCCTTGGCAATTGTGGCAGGGTGATAAACTTGGTGGTAGTGTTCAACATTCAGGCCTACAACTTTGATGGTCATTTTCAGGTCATGCGGGGTCAATTCAAGTCATACGGTCAATAAATTGCTATAGCCCTTGTCAATCGTGGTATGATGATGAAACACTTGGTGGTTGTGGTCGACATTCAGTGCCGAAAATTGGATTGGTCATCTTCAAGGTCATGCGGGTTCCATTCAGGTCAAATGGGATAGAAAATGCTATCACGCTGTTCAAATGTGGTAGGATGATTAACTTGGTAAGTGTATCAGCATCAACTGCAAACAATTTGAGTCATTCAAGGTCTGCGGGTCATGCCAGGTCAAATCACTAAGGAGGTCGTAGGATGATGAAACTGGTGGGTGTGGTCCAACATTACAGTGCCAAAAATTTTAATGGTCCTTTGAGGTCAGTGTGGGTCATCAAAGGTCAAATCCATACACATGGTGTATGGTCATGAAACTGAGGAGGTGTAGTCAGCATTCAATGCCGAAAATTGTCAAGGTCTTTCAAGGTCGGGGGTTCATTGACGGTGCAATAGAAACTTTGTTGGATCCTGTCAACAGTTCTTAAGCGCAAATTGTGACGTCATTTCAAGGTCATAGGGTCATCTAAAGTCCAAATAACTACAAATAGTTGTATGGTCACTCTATCAAAACAGTTTTGATAACCGTCAAATGCAACTCTGCTATGGCAGCAGCCTCATTGGTTTGAGAACCACTTAGTGTTTCCATCACAATTCTCCCTGTGTTCGTTAAAATTTCTATTTCCCCTCTATTTACTATCGCGACCGGCGGGGGGACCTTTGTGGTTCGCTAACCCTTTTGTTACAACAAAGCATTGAGACCACTTTGTTGTTTTCTAATTTTTTAAATAAGTGTGGTATTATTATATTCGCATGTATAACATGCGAATATATTTTTGCTCCGTGCTGTTTAAGTTTCCTCCTCGCTTCCTTCTTCTCCCCTTCTCCCTCCTTCTTAAGAAGACGCTTACAAACAGTAACAACAGAAACTCATAACCAGAACCATAGTAGCCTGCGGTGGCCACAACCTGTAGACTGATTGCCCTTTTGGGTATCTCGACCAAAAAAACCCCCCCCAGAAGGTCAAAGGTCAAGGCTACAGGCCATGTTGTAAGCTAGGGAGGCCTATAACAGAAGAAAACCACAGCAGCCATAGCCCAAATTTACAGTCTGATAGCCTATACGGCTGTCCGGAAAGTGTGTATCTTGGCACAGACTGCGAAAGATTTAATCCCTAAATGGTACTATGCGGAGAGATTAACGTTCTCAAGGTCCGTCATAGAAGAATTGTGTAAAGAAACTAAATCTCAAATATTCTCCGGAAAACGAAGGATATCTATGGAGGTTTTTGCAAAAAATACAAAAAATAAAAAAAATTTACTATTTTTGTTTTAAAATATGTATGTAATTGGGTCTTGAACGCTATAGAACCTAGCGAAAATTGAACGTTTTTTATCGGATACTTCGGTACTCCCCTCAGCAGACAACGGAAAAGTTAACACGCAATCTCTACGGGCGAATCCATTTTTCCCCCATAATGCCTTTCGGTATTTTTTCCATGCTTGAGAATTTTCAAACACCTGGTTGCCACTCACTTTTTTTTAAATATAAGAAACAGGATTACGTACTCTACCGGACCGCCGTACTGTATTAGCCCTTGACCCCTGATGTGCGTTTGGGGTATCTCGATCCCAGGGTCAGTTCAAGGGCCACATGGGCCCAAACGTTAAAATGTGTAGGGGGGCCACCCATAACTTAAGAACCAAAGCAGCCTCAGTGCTCAAATCTTGCAGGCTGATATCCCTGGGGGACCCCTGAGTCCGTGTGGGTACTCGATCCCAGAGGTCACATGTTCAGGTTACAGGGGGCCAAACGTTAAAATGTAGGGGGCCACCCATAACTCAAGACCACGCCGCCCCAGTGCTCAAAATCTTGCAGGCTATAGTCCTTGGACCCCTGAGGTGCCTTTTGGGTATCTCGATCCCGGAGGTCAGACTTCAGGTTACAGGGGGCCAACGTTAAAATGTAAGGGGGCCACCCATACCTCAAGACCACAGCATCCCTCAGGGCTCGAAATCTGGCAGCTATAGTCCTTGGACCCCTGATTGCCTTTTGGGGTATCTCGAATGTCCCATAGGTCAAAAGTTTTTCCATGCAACATGGGAACAAACATTAAAAATGTAGGCCACCACCATAACTCAAGAACCAGAGAAGCTTCAGAGCCCAAATTGTTGGGCTTATCCCTTGTGCTCTGATGTGCGTTTTGATAGCTCTACCCCCAGAGTCAACAGTTTCTTTTCTGCATGACACATTCTCGAATATACCCATTTTTGCTAAACCCAACTGTGGCGTCTAGTTAATATTATGAGTAATAGTACGAAATCATTACCAACAATAACCACAACCCACCTGTTGCGGGCATGGCTCTGGTATTTTTGTTAAACAAAGTTTTTAATCCGTGTGTTTTGTCCCTGCTAACGGGGGCGGCCGGATACACCTCACACTCTTCAATACTGCGTGTGAGGATTTATTGGGAGCAAAAAGATAATTGACCGGATGCCCTACCTGACACCAACCACGTGTTTCGGCGGCGATGGGTCTAGCCTTGGGCAACCATGCCCACAATACAAGGCAGCAATGTTGCTGGATGGCCACCATTACCTCTCCAGAGCCAACAACCTTGTAGGTAGATCTTCTTTTTCATTCTACCCGGTAACCAGCTAACCCTCCTCATCAGATATTCTTAAACATCGTGGGGGGGGGGGAGGGTTGACGGATATTAGCGGCCTCCGACAACTCGGCCCTGGGACAGATAGTACTGGTTCCAGGGACAGTAGCAGGCCCTCAAAGTAAACCTGCACAATATACTACTCTCTATTAGGGAGTGTTCATTATTTATGCCATGGGGGGTGATGAGGATTTTTCCTCTTCTTTTTTTAAACGCTATTTTTTTCAAGTCCCCTCAAGTCCCCCATCTCAGTTTCTGAAATTTCATGTCCCCCCCTGACTATTAGACCAACATTTCACGTCCCCCCCTTGAATATTTTCAATTATTATCCATCCCTAGAAGGACCTCGTTTTCCCACTGACGAGAGCCACCGAGCGCGCGCAGTGCGGTCCGCTTCTTCTTTCGCTCGGATTGTCTAGTCAATGGGGGTGGACACAGGAGGAACGTGGGCCTTTCGCGAGGACTACAAATTATACAATGCATAACTTGGTCAATATCCCCCAGACATCATCGTTTAAGGGCAGCAAGGGTGATTGCTTCCCTTAGCTCGGCCTTAAGTGCATTTGAATGATAACTGGATTTTAAATGCCATACTCGTCTTGGAAGAATAATTTCTAAGGTACATTGCAGAAGAATGTTCTTAATTGCGCCCACATCGCAATAGTCATTCTTTTAGACTCTTTTAACTATCTTTAACTGTCAAGAAATGTAGACCGCCAAATCATGATTGAGGGCGTCTATATTGGTAGAAGGTCCATCCTATCTGAATTTTTAGCACAAAATGATCTCTACCTACAAACACTGTTCCGTCCACCTTGTTTTTTGTTATGTCCACAAAAAGCCCTGCCTGCTGTGTTTTTTGTCGGGTGCTCTACAAAGTTTCAATTGAATGAAAAATACATGTTCCATAGAGGTGTTCTGCTGCATAGTGGCCTAATACATTTTCACAGAGAGTGGCATACGTAGTGAATGTGGCCCCAAGACACAGATTAAAGTGTTGGCCATGGAGAAAAGTAGAACGACAATAATGGTGTGGTGAGGGCCCTGGCCGGGTCAGGGGCTGAGTCCCTGGAAGCGTCTTGTGTTTTAGCATGTTTTGGGTGCCGAAGAGATCTCTCAGTGAGTTATCTCATTTATTTATTTATATATTTAGTAGAACAGACACTGTTGGAAACAGTGCACCCATTCCACGTGCAATTCAAACAAAAACAGGCGACCAGTCCAACATACGACTTTGCGATATACAGAACAAGAAAAAGCAAAAGAACTAACAAACCCTTCACAACTCAAGATCCAGGACATTCTAGTTGACGAGATGAATTATTTTTGAACTATAATATGCTTATAACTTAGGCCAGAATTATCTCTTTTTTCAGCGCTGGAGCACTGTTTGGAGCACTGTCATCAGTGTCTTTGACGCTGTGATTCACGTAACATATAAGTGGTTGTTGGCAAGGAATAAAGTTGTGACAATATGCCTTTCTCAGTAAGAAGATCCAATAAAAGCCAACTGGAAAGTTTTGGTACACGATGTTAAATTGGTGCCCCATACCGCGTAGCACAAGCAATAATGGGTGGGGTAGCAAGGGCCCAGTTTTGGGCCCCCGATGGAGGGGGGTCCAGGGGGCTTGGCCCCCGGGCTCTTGGGTTTTAGCATGTGTTTGAGTGCCTTCAAAGGGCTCTCAGTTATCCGCGCTCATCGATCTTGAAGCAGATGACTATTTTTGAACTATACATATGGCTTTAATATAGGCCACATGATCTCTTATTCTAGACTGAGCACTGGCACTATAATCATTGTCTTTGACGTTGTGAGTCACATAAACAGATAGGTGGTTGTTGGTCAAGGAATATTTGACGTTCCTTTCCCTCCGGAATTCAGTAAAGCCTCAATACAACAAGCTATTGGAAAATTTGGTAGTAGTGGCCTAATTAGAGAGATGCTATAGGATGAGGAGCATCATAATACACATTTTTTTATCATAGAATGAATTTTGGGTGTACCTAATTTGTAAATCTGCAAATTAACCTAGGTATTGATTCTCAGATGGGATACTTTTTACATTGCTCACCTTGTAATATCGTACTCAAAAATCATTTTTCATTCACCTTTTGATCAATAATGCTCTGATTTTAAATCTGCATAACCTGGGTGTAGCATGGATCCCAGATGGATATCAAATGGCAAGGGCCATATAAAGGTATTCGATAACAATGAGGCTGTTTGACATCACCCACAACTCCATAACAAACGATAAACTTGAATACATGCTTTTTATGTTTGTACAACATTGAATTAATATATAGTGTTCCTGTAAAAGAATTATCATCACAAATGAGACTTTAATTTTCACACTCAAATACACATTCTCAGTTTGCCATGTTATAATCAAAGTGAGTGGTTTAACCAGTCATTTATACGGTGAAGTCTTATATGCCATTCAAATCGCGGGTATTGTTAGGTGCAGCCGGGGCAGCTTATAATTAAAAATGCCAGCACTTTTATAATGATTATGAGTTTTTCTGGTCATATATGATCATTTCAATGAAAGCTAGTGTGATACACCTTGGGATGTCAGTTCTTTATGGACGCCATTACAAGTACTGTCTTCATAAAAGATTGGAATGAAATTCATATTTCAATCATGGCTTGTCTTCCTTGCCTTGCATGTAAAAAAATTAATGTTGATATTTGTAAGACAAGGCATATATTTAAGACTACTGAACTACAATCTACAACAAACATCCAGGATGAAATTTATATTTTTAAAATGATAACTTGTTATTAAAGATTTACCTACAGATTTTAGCCACCTTTTCATAGTCTACTATCAATCTTTTTTGTAGGCCTCTTTCTTTATTTTTAGACATCACTCTTATTCAAATGTGAAAAACAAAATATGTTAACTCGGTTTTTCATAAAAACAGTTTCATTTTTTCATGACTGCTTTCCAAGAAATTTCGCGTCCCCCCCCCCCCCCCCCCCAAAATTCCCTCTGCTCAGACAAAATTTGGTGTCCCCCCCCTCCAGGTTTAAAAAAAAATTCATGTCCCCCCCTTGATTTCCATCCCATCCCCCCCTGGCATAAATAATGAACACTCCCTATAAGGGAAGTGAAAAACAGGATTTAGTCAAGGTGTAATGCTACAAACATGTAAATTTTGTCCTTATTTATCAACACCAGCTTTAATGTAAGTTTATATACCTGCATCTTACCAGCTAGCATTTTTTAAGCCGAAAAGTGCCATACTATTGACTAGGACATTTTTAGTGAATTTTTGTCTTAATTAAGATAGATTTACTTTAGCATTTGCAATTACACAGAACACAATAACCAGCACCAATTTCATTGGAAACCGCAATAGAAACCATGCAAACATTTAATTTTGGCATACAAGATGTCACTCCAAACACTTAGCAAGCCTATCTTAGAATTACAAAAAGGCATCTCCATCACAGGGAGTCAACTGTCTCAGCAAGCACAATTACAATGACAACATATTTTTGGTGGCCTCTGGAGATGATCCCGCATCATGGTTTCTATACTTCAGTTGAGCAGAAGTAATGTACATGCCGTAGAAACTGTTTGCATAACATAACCGAGTGCCCCTAATGCCCATGCTGGCCCAGTCTCTGGTAGATTGTCAAATTACATTCACCAAAAGTATACATAAAATTATTTGTAAGAGTTTTTTTCTGTATGATGCCATTATCCTGATCTTGAAGAAAAGATATCCTCCAATACTATGAAATTTGTGAAAATATTACTATTGAAATGCTCTTGGAACTCCACTATGTATACCCCCCCATAGTTATCTGTCAGTCCTGGTGCAATGTTGCAGTTGTCAGCAGGCAAAATTAGACTATGCTTGTTTTTGACCTTTGAACTCAAAATCAATAAAATCCTCATGTTGACCAGTGAGGCACTATGTTTGTGAGGACTTGCTTATCATAATGCCATTAAATTCAGTTGTAAGCAGTGGGAAACTAATGAGTTTACTCTAAACTGCTTAACATAATTTGATACAACACTTAAGGGGATGGCCCCGATTAAAGTATATAAATTTTTCATCTTGATAGAAATGGCCTGCACCCCAAACCCTACCTGTAACGTTTGCACCAATATTTTCCACCCGTTTGATGTGAGAGCTAAAAACATAGTTTTGTAATCCCCATAGAGTTAAACTCCTTCAAATTACTATTGGGTCGAGCCAAAAGGGGCACATTTTCCCTCATACCATCCAACCAAACATCCTTTACGCCCTAAATTTCCACCACACGGGTAAATGAGAACATCCCCTCAGTAACAGCAACAGCACCGGACACCTGCACAGGACCGGAATTTATGGCGACAAATATCGTTGGGACAGCCATCTCCGGCCCACTTCGGCCACCTCGGGAGGAAGGCTTTAAGTCAATAAGTCAAATGAGAAAAATATAGCTTTCTTTGCTCTGATACCAAATATATATGACCTCGTCCGGTAACATCTGGGGTCCTGGGGACGAGTCTATAGCGAATGCGGGCCATGACCTTTAAAAGAGATTTTTTTGTACATTTTGACATATGCTCCCTGTTTTTGTTTTTCCTAAATAGCTCTACAACCTAATCACTCTAATGGTTACTTAAATTTATCATTCTGATTTAATAGTAGTAGTTAAAATAGTGTTTGAAGTCATCTGCCCAAGTTATTTTTCTTTCACCATTAGTACTCGGTTAGTTTTTCAATCATTTATTTTGTTTTCAAAGTTGAATATTGATATATGCTCTTAACTTGTCATTGGAATGTTTGTATTTTCAAATAGTATAAGTGTTCTCATATTCTGGTTTGCGCCTATTGGGTCAATATTTGTTGTGACGGTGTTTATTTCAGCACAATCGCCATCTTGTGTCTTGCATCTGTTGATCAAACGATCAATCTATGGACGTAGAAGTGTCTCCAAATTGGACCTGTATTACAGGAGATTCAGTTACTGTGCAAGTTGTCAATTTCATTGTAATCGGTGAGCCAAAATATAAAGGAATACCATCAGTTTTCACTATTGATGTAACTGTTATTTTAATCTTGAATACTATTTTCCTTTCATGCCTTATTCCCATTGTATGTAAATTTACAGACATGCTTATACATCATGCATGCGAATGTCTGGATGAGTAGGTAAGATTTATATCAGCTTGGTTTATTGATTTGGGGGGGGGGGATGATGACAATAACAACAGGTTAAAGTTGGATCTTCCACTGTGATTTTTGGACTTACGTGTACGAACAAATGAACACATTTTTGCCTCAGGTACATGAAATGAGAGGATGATGATGATGACTTTATTGGTCAAATGTGAATTCATTTGATCTATTTTGTATAGTATAGTGCACAATATTTGTTTTTATTGTGAACAGCCTAATTTTCAAAATATATGTGATCGATCCCACAAACCAATGAGTCCTGGCAGTCGGTCAGATTAGATTTTTACTTTTCCATGTAACTGTATGCACCATTTAAAAAGCTACTTTTGCGAACCCCATTTGAAATTGACCAATGAATTCCAAAGATATAATCATTTGAAGGGTGGAAAAACCCTAGGAAAACAAAAAAAATACTTTCCTCCTTTTTAGCTCTATCTCAAAATAATATTGCGACTTCTGCCTCAGTTTGCTTGATCACATCACATATTGTTTACCAAATACAACAGTCAAAAGAAACCTCATCTCTTTGTTCAGATCTGGAACTCCCACTAATCCTCAGTGGGCAGGGACTGCAAGTCTTTCATACAACAACACAAAGAACCACTAGCGAGACTTATTCCAAGGTTACTCCTCAGGAAAAGAAGATTGATTGCTGGACAGATATCAGATTAAGCTAGTAGCTACTTATGCTTAGAGTATCAGTTTCTTTAAACAAGGTACCATGACACTATTCTGTTATTGGGAAGCATACCTGTATGTCCTGCATCTGAGAGTGCATCTTTGCAAGACCATGTCGCGGCCGCATTCAAATTAATGTAGTTATTTCACATCGTGGAGGTTTTGCGAGAAATTCCGCACCTAATTAGTTTCAACGAGTTCTTGCTATCCCAACGTTTCCCAATGTGAGGATGCCTAATTAATTAGTTTAGGTAATAAGACATATTTTGTCATTTTCCTGAAAAACATCATATCCGAATTTCACCTATGTCATATTTGAAAATCGCCATTATCATTTACACGTGTTCTGATATAGCGTCTATTTTGCCAATCCTAAAATAAAGGAATTTCCCATACAGACCTATGTTGACGTATTTTCATCGTTATTCGTTAAACAAGCTTTACAAAGTGATCTATTTTACGCACAACGAAAAACAACGGTGTATGTGTATTTTTGTTATTGTTTGTTGTAATAGCGTCGTATTTTGCAATATACATTATTTGTGGATGTCACAATACAGACTTATAACTTGGTAGCCTAATTAAGATAATAATTATAATTGCAGTTTTAAGTGTGGATTTATGCGTTTAATATTGGACTTTAAAATGTTTTCTTCCAAAACAGTATAGTCTAGATGTTTCTTTATGCTTCGTGTTACGTATAGACACGAAATGTCGCGGTGGATTTTGAATTGCGATTTTTCTCGGAAAACGTTTTTGTTAAAATCGACAGTAGTGATTTTGGGGCGAACGATTGTGGTCTGGGTTCAAACAACACAGGTTTAATCAGCACAGCTTCAGTATTATTTGCAATCTTATTCATAAAGGCGGACTCAGAGATTGCCAGATGAGGATGCATTCATTTTCAAAAAACAAATTCATGTTTTTGCATGTACATAAAAACTTGTTCATATTGCAAATCACCTGTGTGTTTGGAAATAAATTAGATCAACTCGAAGTCCTTCATAGAAAATGCACAACTTTGTTTTTTAAAATTTCCGGATTGGAATTTTTGTTAGACACGGTATCCTATGGCACCTTTATACTGTATGTAAATGTTTCTGCATTGGGAAACAAAAAATCCAAGTCAGCTCTAATTTAGGGAATTAAGCATTTTAGAACACTATCTTTAGTTCTAGATGATATTTTTAATTATCTACACAAAAAAATTTTAAATTTTGAAATATCTGAGTCAGCCTTAAGAAATGTTGTCTGCAATCCTAATATAAATATGTGCTGTTATGACAGGCATTAGAGGATATGTTAAACAATGCCTAAAGGATTATGATAGCAACTGTAGTGTATGTGTTTACTTTTTTGTTTGCAATTTCACCAATCGGAATTCATGGACTTCCGGTAAATTTTTAGGAATCCTGACCTATGCCTGTCAATATTCAGGGAAATTGCCTGCCTTTGGTTGCTTTTGCAAATGGTTCTAATATAAAATCTTCTGAGGCATTTTTTATTGGCGGAATTAATAATCAAAACATATTATTAAAACATAATCTGGATATGTCAAAGGTCAGGAGTCCTAAAAAGGCCAAAACCTTTCCCACAGTGCTTGCATTGTATGCTGATTCGGCTTATTACTCAAAGAGCATGGTCCTGTTATGTTATAGGATTCATTTGCTCTGAAAATTTAGCTTCATAGTTCTTTGGTGGACAAAGATGAATTGTTAATCTATCCTTGGAGATCGCCAACACATGCCGACGTTCGGTAAAAAATGTGTACTTGGGATGGATTCGAACAAGCAACCTCGGTATTACTAGCACACTGGGTTAGTGGAAATGATAGATTAAATCTGTAGGTATTAAGTCCAGAAGGTGTCCGTCACTTTCTGAGTGGAAAGCATCAAGAAGGTACATTTATGTCATATACGTAACTCACAATGATTTTAAAGTTAAACTGCCTTAGATCTCCAGGAAGACTAGGATGAATTACTGTTAATCTTTCTCTGGAGCTGGTCTGCATATGCAAGAGTTGGAAAAAAATATATGCACTTGGGTTAGATTTGAAGCAACAACCTTCTTATTACAGCAAGGCACTCTAGTCTATTGAGCTTACAAGCTGGGTTAGTGGAAAGTGATGGATTAAATTTATGGTTATGGACACTGAAATGTGTCCATTACTTTCCTTTTGGAAAGCATCCTTTTGGAAATCATCAGAATGGTATATTTACATATTAGTAAAATGTTCACAATCATTGAAATTTTGACTACAGAGGTCTCTAGGTAGACAAAGATGAATTATTAATCACTTGGTGTTTGTGTTCTTGAAAGAAAATAAATTTAAATAATTCATCAATCATGTTAATGTTGAGCTTAGGTTTATTTTGTGAGAGCTGCTGGGCATTTGCATGATGGGTGATCATGACCACAGTTTTTACAACCTTTGATCATTTTGCATTGAGTGATAGCTTCAATTTTGTGTCAATTTCCTTGTTGACGCTCTTGAGTCATTGTCCTCCGGCGTGCAGCGCTTCATACTTCCATCCTTCCTCAAGGAGTGAAGTCAATTGTAAGCCTTTTGGTTTCTCAAGTAGATCTTTCCAGAACAACTGATATGGTGTGGACGCTATTACCAACTCTACAATGCGCTTGGCTGTTTTTTTCAGGTGTAAAGTAACAGTATGAGGCTTTGTTCTTGCAGCGGTTGAAAAATTTGTCCAATTTTTCTTGGAACTGCTGTTTGAACTGCATCAGTTCAAGTCTGTAATTCTGGAAATTGATGTTGATGTCTATTTGGTCCTCAAAGACTTTCCAGAGTTTTTCAGGGTCTGTCTGTTCCTCTGCACTGAGCCGGATGTGTTGATTGTTTTTAGACCTTTGTTCCCAACTGCATTCTGGATTTTAACTGCCTGTTTCGCCTTATCTGTCACACCATTGTCCAATCTGGGGCGTCCCAGTTCATTTCAGGGTATTTTGTTGTTGCCGCTGCCATAGAATTAATGACTTGCAATTTCGCACACATGAAACATGACCTCAATTGACCCTTGACCTTGGTCTATGACCTTTGACATCACCCACATATGAAGGAACCCCTACTGCACCTTAACCCCGAGTCTGATTTAAATCACACTTACGGACATGCACGTTATCGCAAAATCCCCCTATGCTTATAAAAAACAAGAAAGATTAACAATTACCTTGATGAGGATCAGTGTTGACAAATAGGGGAACTTTTGCATAAGCTGCAACATCTTCCTGAACTCTTCATTTGTCAATGGTTTGGTACCATCTGCATACTGGAATAACAGTCCATGTGCCGTGGCATCTGGTATGAAACACCCTTTGTGCGTGCCTGGTGCCCGAAATTTCATCTCCAGTGGCACTGTTGACGTTGCTGCCAAAGTTAAATTTTAAATTTAGGGTCCTGCACATATACACAGGAAAAAAATTCTGAATATACACCGATGTATAAAGCATAATTTGTCCTACATGCATTAAACTCATATTCACACTTCCATGTGCCTACAGGTACAAAATAAAGCATTTATTGTGACTGATACGCATGCTGAAGATGATTTAAATTTTAAAAAAAAAATCATGAAATACATCAGGTTTCCAAAATCAGCAACCTTCAACAAATCTTTCATTTTGGAATAATAACTGCCTATGCATAGCTTCAATTTCTAGAATTTTCAGACATCTGCACAGATTTCATAGAACCTATTTTGCAGTTTATTTGAAAAACAGGTACTATACACATACCTGTGACAGGCAGCTAATGGATTACGACCTTCTAGCATATGGTGCAGGTAGCTGAATAACAATCCTTAGTAGACTATAAACCTTGTTGTTTAGATTAAGCAAAAGATCACTCTTCCCATCATAGTAAAGTTTACAGCAGCACGCTCCAAGGCAGTAGCGATGGTAAAGTAGTATTTGAAAAAGAAAGCAAAACACATTTGCATGTTTAAACAAAACATAGGAATCTGAATGAATGACCAATAAGGCCAAAAAAAATTGTTTGTCCATAGAGGCTCCCGAAACAGTAGGGTCGGTAGGTCGGAGATTTTTTTTAATATTGTACTTGAAACTCAATTTAAAGAATGGTAATAAATCAAAACACAACATTTTTACTGTTTGAACTCTTTTATTCAATAACCAGCGATTCAAACAACTCGCCCAACTGGCAACATAGTACATTCCAATTTTGAGCTGATGATTCCCATAGGCTGTGCCCCCAATCCCGCCATGTAAACTGGCACAAAAATGCACCATATTTTTACCTGAAGTGATAACGGGAGACTGGAATGGTAACCGATAGTTAGGAAATAGCATGTGCATTTTGGAATGTCTATTCGTTTTACTTAAAAGCCAGAAAAAAATCCAATGGAATGACCTAAGGCTGCCCAAAACTAACGCCCGTAATTGAATTGAAGTTTGTTTTCACCTCCAACAAAACTAAGATTTGTTGAGGATTTTGTGCGCCATGAATTGACTCAGCGAAATGAGGACCAAATAATGGCTAAGCATCGGCAAGGCATCTGATGAGTAGACGGCCCTATGGTGTTTAATAGCATTTTGACTCCTTGTTTTACTTCCAAATTCAACGCATTCGACCGACAGTCGATATTATAGGCGGCCATTTTGAGTGGTCAGGCGGATGAAACTGTACAAAATGCCATATACACTTCGCAAGCGTAGTAATAGCGCCACCATTTTCGATGAGTCACCTAATTATTTATGTAGTATGACGTTGACTGGGAATGACGTAGCGGCACTGTGCCACGTACGACCGGCGATCCCTGAGTCACATATTTCATGCAGTATGCCTCTACTTCGTTGATCGAATGTCCTATAATTCAGATTTATTTAGGATCCCTGGAATAGTGTGAATTTATAACGTTCGGTTTACGTTCAAAACTACAGATGGCTTTTAGCTTTGAAAACGAAATAAAAATGATATTATTTTCCTAACAGATATTCATCATCACCTTTATAAACTGTTTTGAAGGGAATCAATGGCAATAATAATGTTTTATATTTAAATTGTAATATTGAACACATTTCTAACTCGGCAATATACTAAATCTCAAATCATCAATTATACGGTGGACATAAATGAAACTAATAGATTCATGTCATTGTAAAGTCATGGAATCCAATACAGCAACGAACAACAACAACAAATACTAAATGTTGGAACTGAAGTTTTCCAAGACTCTGAAAACACCCAAATACACATGGGTACGGGTAATATTTCCTAGATTTTTGATATTTGTTTTGTAAATTAATTTTTATACCAAAAACTTTAGGTTTTGGGGAAAAAATAATGAAATAAAAAAAAATATGGTTGGGGCCAAGGTACAAGGTTGGTCGGATGAGGACAAACAATTTTTTTGGGGCCTAATTTAGATGCTAATGTAATGAACAAATTCTTCTCCTCAGTTGGCAAAGAACTTGCCAAAAAGTTTGGACCTTCCAGTTGTTTTTAATCAAATATTGCAACCAAGTGTGATGCTCAAAAATTTTAAGTTCCATTCAATATCTGTGGACCAAGTTCTTCACTTGATAGCAGGAATGCCACTGGTTAAGGGTTAGCGTTAGTAGTAGTCATCTACCAAGCAGTGGGATGGCCCCTTGCACCTGGCCACTAACATAGTTTATTCAATCTAAGCCTTATCAATTGGGCCCACTCTTTTTAAAGTGGGATCCAGACAGATGGTAAGCAACTACCCCCCCCCAATCCGTATTCCTGTTGGTCAGGTTGGATCATATCTTATAATAGGAAGCAAGTACAAAATCCAATCTCAAGTTTTGAGCCTGTGAGGTGTGGAGTCCGCAGGGGTCACGTCTTAGGACCCCCCTTTTGACAATATATCTATATATAGTGATCAAGGATCTCCCATGTTTATTTACCAATGCACAAAAAATAATATTATTATTTTTTTTAACAAAACAATTTTGTCTAGGGACTGTTTTTTAATTTTTCAAAATTGAATCTTAATACTAAAACCAAGCTTTGAATATGTGAGAAATGACCAAGCAGAGAAAGCTATCCCTTGGTGTCTTCCTGCTAAAGCAAGCAATGCAAAAAGACACTTGTAGGAATAGCTTACTTTGGGCTCTTTGAAGTTTTAAGAGAGAAAGTGTTAAAACCAACGTTTTAAGAAAAATTTGTTGCAGGGCTTTTCACGTTTTGCACTGTAAAGTCGGTTAAACGAATTGTGACCAATTGTCGGGTGTGTTGATTGAGTGTTGTGGAAAATCCTGATTGCGTTCAACAACAATCTGGAAAACAGCGTAAAAATTGCCTCCTAAAATGCTTAGAATTGAGCTAAAATTAAAAAAAAAGTTGACGGAAAAATTTTGAAAATAAAAAATCCGGAGGGAAGAATCGCACCCCTGCATGGTGGAATAGCCTTTGTAATGTATGTGGCAATGTTGGACACCGCGCGCATGTATATATGTGCATTACAAGTACAGCATGTTCCATACTGGCCGCAATTTTCTCAGATGCTAGTAATGCTTATTACCTTTGAATGGATGTTGTTCGCCATTTAGTTGAGTGATTTGATGGACAGGACCCTCTTTATAAATAGTTGCTGTGCCAGTCACCCACCCTTCCTCCACTGGATCACGTTGATCCCATAAACCAGTTGATCTCCCCACCCCACACACACACTCTCCACCCTTTACATTGCCTGTTGATAACTGTTAACTCTTAATATTTATTTTTTTTCAAATGATCTCACCTTCT
>JAMKCH010081694.1:0-114446 GCA_023653785.1 Ophioderma brevispina
ATGTAGACTTGATTACAACCTTGAATTGTGGGCGGGAAATTGTTAATGGTGTGTACATATTTGGTTTTTTAGCACCCATACCAGTGTATTTAAAAACATGTGTAGAAGGGTTTAAAATGTGGCCACCATGTCCTAAAATTGCTTAACCAAGGAAATTGAAAAACAACAAAATCTGGTAATCACCTTTTAATCAATATTTCTGACTACGAAAATAAACAGTAAGACCCGATTTCTGATAGCTTGTTCAATTATTATCGTTTGTCAAACTATTTCAATATTGGAAGTACATCTGTCTTATGCTGTATATTTGTGTATGAGTGTTTATGGAAAAACAAGATGACAACTTCTTGAAATACCATCATTCCTAAGGGCAAGGGCAAATCATTTAAGTGGGGTTTTATGACAATATATTTTTGCAAAATCAATCAATCCATAACAATGAATTCAATTTACTTTCATCTCAACACATTGTAGGAACAAAGAGAAGTTAAAAATAGTGGAAGATGTGGATATCACATGAAGGCCATCTGCCATGAATTAGGTTGTGTAACCCCCCCAAAAAAAAAGACAAAGAAAGAAACAAAACCAAATTGTAATAACAAGATAACCAGGTTCAAATAACACTGAATTAAGGTGGAATAATTGTGAAAATATATTATTATGTATTCATGATGAATATGGACTTACATAGCTAATAATTTAGGATGAATATAAGTCTAGGCCAAAAATAATGTCTTTACAAAAGTTAAAATGGTAAGGCATTGTCATATTAAATGGGATCGTAATTTAAAACAGTACAGTGACCCAAACACCTATGTCTCACATGCCATACTACACCAAGGATACACTGTTAAAAATGTTCCTAATTTTACCAGGATTGCCTTTTTAAATTACGGTCCCCCCCCATTATTCACTACTCTTCCATTTTATTCCCTCTCCCGCAACATCCATTCTACTTTGGAAGACGACCCAGTTCCCTACACCGTGGTTAATTACAAAACCTAAATTCCCATTTTGACAAGGGGTAGTAGTGATACGCTCCCGTCTTATCTTTTCCGTAATTTGTCGTTATTTGTCAACTTATGGTGTTGGCAGTACGAAGACAACCGGGGGAAAATCGTGGGACACTAAACGGGGGTAAATAAACGTCGGGCAGTCCAGTCAGGGGAAAAGGCAAAAGTCGAGTCGGCCCCGGGGGGGGCCAGGGGGGGAAATAGGGGGAAAAACGCGGGCCTCCGGGGGGGAGGAGAGGGAGGCGTTACATTTTTTACAAAGTAGTTCACAACAACAGTATTTATAATGAATTTTACATTCTGCTAGCAGAGTAAAGTCAATGTAGTGTGTAGTGGAAGGTTTAGGATTGTAATCTTAAGGACCGGGTTCGTCGAATCTAGGTAAAATAAGGTACATGTATACGTTATTCATACGATGATTAAGTTAGTTGGGGTGACATTAGAATGTGTTCATTACCATATGAAAAAGTGTATAAACGGTTTAGATCTGTTTTCTGCACGTTTTCTCTTTGTTTCATTGCCTTTTTTCGCACAAATTGTGTGCACTGAATATAACTTGTGTCACCACGTTTTGGGTAACGTAAATTAACGTTTGTAGGATGCCATAGCTACACGTTGGGGGGGAAAATTTGGTCAGCGGATTGTATAACATTTTAAATTTTAATATGTTTAAACCAAGTCAAAAACCAAAAACAAGGTAAGTAGATTGTTACGCCGTTGGTTACATTCCCCTGCAATGGTTTGCGTATTTTTATGGGCTCATAGTTATTTTTACGTTCTGCATGTAGTTAGTCCCAGCAGGGTGCCCGTCCAAATGCCGTGTTTTTTTTACACGTTGCATATTTTAACGTGTAGGACTAGGGCACATTTTTACCAGGACACACCCACTGGGCTCTATCAGGCAAACAAAGTATAAATTTTAAAATCATGCACGGTTTAAATGGCCATACAAATTATATTATCAGTACTAATAATTATCAAATTGAAGAAATGGATAACATTCTAAAAGGATCAAAAGATTGAAACTGAAGTATTAATAATAATGCCTTTTGACAGGCCCCTATGCAGGAGTGGATAGTCTCCCCCCCCCTCCATTCAACAAAATGGGTAAAGGCCGGGTTCCCACATTTTGACTCATTTTGATAGAGTTTGAATTTAAGAGAAAATTTGACAAGAAAATCCAATGTTTTTTGTGATGAGATAGTCAAAAAGCCCCGCCCCGCCCAAAAAAATTGGGGTTTAGGCACACTACACAACACAAAAGGTTCTTTTGTCAAAGTCCCACACCCTTCTAAATAATACTACAAAGGCCCGTGCTTTTGATATTGTAGTTTTAGGGCGAAATTAGGGTGGTACTTGGATCCATATTTAAGACCAATTTTCATTAAAAAATAATGACCACAATCAAGAAAGCAAAAAATAACAACAAATAACAAAGTAGACCGTAGATCAACTGCAGTCTTTTAACATTTAATATTTATTTGGTTAGTTATTTTGGTTGTTTGTCTTTTGGCAAAATTGGAATTTAACTGTGAAAGAACAGGTTTACTTGCTGGCCAGGGAAGTTATTTTATCCTTTAGCGGGGCTCACAGTTTTGCCGTGCTAACGCGTGTGCGGCGTGTAAGCCACTCACAGACGCGCCTACCTCTTTGGATAGTACACGCGAATGAATGGGTTGATCTAAAAATTAGCTGTTGTTGTTAACTTGTTGCTTTGCTGAGGCGTGCGTACGGTCATGACTAGACGCGCAATTGAGAGGAAATAAATATCTGAACAGTATAAGCGTGCATTGCTACCCACGTACCAGTAAATGGGAACAAAAACGTGTAGATGTAACGCTCATTTTGCTGCAAAAAAAAATCGGAATGTCACGTTCATGGTAAAATTTAAACTGAAACTGCCAATTACACATTGCAAAAATATCTGTTTTGTTGTATTATTTTATTATTATATTTATTTTTTATTATTAAGTAAACAAGGGGAGCAACATTTTCAGTGAAGGGGAATTGATTTCATAAAATAATCTAATTTGGTACAGATTTCATTCAGAAAGTACTCAACTTTTAGACGAAAAGCGTTAAAGGGCACAAGGAGATTTTTGAGGTACAAATTTCTTCCACCCGGCCATCTTTCATTCCCAACAACTCCTCCCTAAATTTGCAATTGATTATGTTATTGGACAATAAGTTGAAAAGAAATACAAAATCTTAAGTTTGAACTTGCGTCTCTCCCAATCTGCCCATAAAGATACATGCCTGGATTTTTTCTGACATGCATGGGCAGATTTAATAAATCATACATATTAAAATGGAATTTTGGCTTGTTAAACTTCGGGGATTTAATACAGGGGCTATGAACAAAACTGGTTCGAATATGCCTGTAATGACGGTCATTTGTCATATAAGAAATTGTCCATTCAATTTTCATTTCTGTAAGATAAATATAAAGATATGTTTTTACTTTGCATTCTTTGTTAAGTTTATGTCATCATGGTGTCCTTGTTCATAACATTTGAAAGGAGATTTAATCTGCAGCTAAAAAAAATCTAGTTAGAATTATTTTGCACTTGTTAAGCTAGAAAAATAAGCAGCCATTTAGGGTTTCGGTTTAAGGCAAAAATCACTAAAACTATTTTATTTGGTCTAGCAACATTTGATATGAATGCAGACCTTTTCCAAGTCACGCAATATCGTTGGTTATTCCTGATGTGTGTGACAGGGTTTTGTCTCAAAGATATTGGTAGTCATTTTCACTGTTCATTTTCTATCTGTTGTATTATGTTACATAAGATATTGTATTCTCAAAAAGAGAGAGATGTTATTTAAAGTGATAGAATAATGTAAAATAGTAGCGAAATTATGGACACACTATGGAAAATCACAATTAAAACAGATAGAAGTAACCGCAATTTGCCAAATTGTGAAACCATGTAGTATCTAGAAATACCTGTACAAGCACTGTTCAATTGTTGCCCTTGAGGGCATGTTTGATCTGAATGAATAATTAATGAGCATTTCTCCATGCCGCTATACACGCTTCTGAGGCTTACAATAAGAACATGTTGTGGAGTACTATTGTATGGTTTCTGAATATGAATGAACGGCATTTAATGATTTTCTTAAGATTCTGTCAGTGGTCTAACAAGAGTGTGATGAGAGGTGAAAGTATTGAAGTGTGACAGAAGACAAATAAGACTCAAGAGACTTGAGGTGATCTATGGGAGCTGATGTTGACTGTGATAACACTGACCTTCATGGTGGAAGTGATTTGACAGCTGTCACACATGCTTCTGACCCTGTGGGTTTGCCAGTAATCTTCCTGGCTGTGTTTGTGACTATCATTCATCAAAAAAATTTGCCAGATTGCCAGATATGAGTTACGGAAATATAGTGCATCTCACAAAATTGGCTGAATAATATTTAGTTCAGTACATTTTAAAACATGTAGCTCACTTGTAGCCAGACACACTGAACTGAAAATGGAAGGGGAAGCTCAGGTTGTGAAAGGTTATCAGCAAATTAAAATGTGACTTGCCATGAGATGTATTGCCGTACATCCATATTTCAGACAAAAATGGAGTCAGCATGCAATTTCTTGTTGTGTACAGAAACAAGTTGTTTTTTTAAGCCAATGGTTAGGCCAGGATAGAGTTATGGTTGGTGTGAAGTGATATGCTGCTTATGACCCGGTGTCTACTATTACGGCTTTAATGCATATACTAATTGTCAATGCGAATCCAAATTGCCATGATCAAAAGAAAGTTGGTGGCTAGAAGCTCTAGATGAAAATTCAAAGAGTCTCTCCTCCGGGAAAGGACAGCGACCACTAGATGTAGCAGGTTAGGTGAGGTCAAGATAGGTGGTTTTTGAACATATCAGAAAGGCCCTCCTAAACAGTGTAATTGATAATAGAGAAAAGTATCTATTTTGTCGGTTGTATGCATTTAAAGATAATACCCCCTTCGTTATAGCATGTTTGACATGGATCGAATCAATTGGGTCCTACTGCTGGCACCCATGAAGACAGGGTATTGAAAAGCAAACACATTGTCCATATGGCGGCTCATAATTTGGGTTGTTTTAAATGCTGTAATGCCTCAAAATTGGATACCAGTGAAACTTAACTCTAAATCACTTTTCGTTGCGACTACTACTAAGTTTCACATAGTACGAATTCTGAATTAAACTTGCTCAATTCCCAAAAAATCAAGGAAAAAGGCGGGTTTTGTGCATTGGGTAATATCATGATACATTCAATAAACAAGCAGCACGGCCAATCATGCCATTGTTGGGGTGGTGATAAAGCTATGATAAGGTTGAAATGGTGGGGGATGAGTGACCATCTTTCAATTCAGTGGCCTAATATCGTTTTATAACCATTACTAGCGGTTGCCCGCGATTCGCGCAGGCAACAGCTAGTGATTTGAGTGGGAGCGTCATAAAAGGAGTTGATCATATTACGTGGGATGCAAAACTTCAGCGAATTACTATTTTCTCCAAGCCTGCTCCTTTATTTGCCTTTTCGCTTGTCACCAAATCACCTTCACTAAGTCAAGAGTATTTTACCCCAACGGAATAGCTATAATGAGCCAGGAGAACGTTCACTGCCAATAGGCCACCAAGGAACTCCCACTACTCCCAAAGACCCCCATCAGTTACGTAGATGGTGGCGGAGGAAAGGGGGTCTACACACACTTGGAAGATATTGCGGCAAAATCGTGGAAATTTTGAGGCCAAAAATCAACGTTTTGGACGCTACCTACGATCGGGACGATTTTGCCTTGACCGGCTGACTTTTCCCCCCGAAACCCACAATGCGCCCTATAGATTTCATCGGGGACACGGGCCCTGGGGCGCCTTTAAGGGGGTGAAAGCGGCCGGGGAAGCGAGCAATTATTTTTGGGCAATAGGCGGCTGCAATGATTCGAAAAATAAACTTAAGAGAAACATGATGATAGATCTAATGTAAAATAGGCCTACTTCTTTGCTCGGGAAAGCGTGTCCATTTTTTCCTTTCCCCCATATGGGTGCAATAATATACGTGTGAGGTTCTAGCTTGGAGATCCAAGCAGCAAAAACATTAGGCAGTTTTTAGATTTAAGTCGAAAACAAAATCGGATACCGTGGCGTAAACCAGCTTTTATTTTCAGGGGGGGCAGAGGGGGGCACCAAGTGGAGTAACCAGCGGGGGGGCAGGGGGGGCGCAAGCCCACCCAAACGGAACCTTGACCCCCTGCCGCCCACCAAATGAACTGACGTTTTGTACAGTGTCTATGGAGAAGGACCCAAATAAGCCCCCTCAAAAAAAGGCTGGCACCCCTTCTGCCCCCCATTGCAAGGTCTGGTTACGCCACGGGGGCACATATATTTTAGGGGGGGGCACTGCATGTATTAAAAATTTGTTAGTATAGTAACCTGCTATGTAAATTACCATTTTTCAGGGGGGGCAAGATCCCCGGGGGGCAGCGGACCCCCCGACCCCCCTTGGTGACGCCACTGATCGTATAGGCTCTGTGTGCGTATCAGTAGTGTAACAATCACATATGGGAGAGGAATGAAAAATGGACATGCTTCCTTGAGAAAGAGTATATTTAAATTAGACCTATCATGATTCATTGCAGTTAATGTTCTTGCGTATGTGCCGGCAAAGTGATGCGATTTCATTTTCGCTCTTCGGTATGAAAAAAGGTTTCAAGCCAAGTTTGGTATAGTAATCTTTTGTGCCAATTCTTAAAAATTTCTGAAAATAAGTCAATCTTTCAACCTGAAGACATACATTTCCAAATTTGCGAAGAAAAGGTCAACTGTGAGAAAAAATATGGCCTAAATTTCACGGTTAAATTAAATCTCTGCATGGTATAGCTAGGGTACCCTTTTCGGCAAAAAAATCATATAGATAAGGCCATACTTCCAGATTCCCGGAGGCACGTACGATCAGTCCCTACCCAAACAGACTTGAGACCTCGCTGAGACCCACACGGCCCTATCGATGTGTCATAGACTCTCTTAAAACCAGAAAATATCAATAGTAAGAATTTGGGATGAAGGAAGATTTAAAAGTCTTTAATTCATAACAACTTCGCAGTCATGTTACAAAAATCAAGAAATATGCCTAAAATACAACTTTTGGGGTTGATTTGCTTTTTACCACTGCTGTTGTTTTATCTATTGTATTTGATTTTGCCATTCTATTAGTATGTTGTTTTTTTTTTTTTGAGTAAAATATGGCCAAATGCACTCTCTTTTAACAATACATGAGCCGATATTGGCAAATGACACGCTGTACCGATAAGACGTATATACGAAGGTTAGAGTGCCCACCCTCCCGGATTTTCGCGACGGATGGAAAGACATACGTCAAACGGGAGAGCGAAAATAATGAAAAAGGTCAGTATATTTTAACAGTCTATCGATCTTCTTGTCGTCGCGGTCGGAAAAGGGCATGATGAATTCCTCCAAAGCAGTCTGTCACGCATGGTTTGTGCAGTTCATTTTTGTTCATGCCAGCATCCTGAGCAAGAAGTACAGGATATGTCAGCCTTGGTCTTCCACGTGCATCGGTTCCTGGGTGGCCTTCCAGAACACAAGACGTGAGACTGATTCGTCTAGCCGTCTAGCACAATGAGCAGGAAAATTCAGGCGTCGACCTCTCACTATTTCAGACAGTTTGGGTAAATCCCCATATATTACATCCCAGGTAGGGTGATCTCTCCAGTTGGGGTTTTGTACACCATCATTAAACGTATGGTATAGCATCCATTCTAGCTGGCACTCAAGTGTTGTGATTGTCCATCCTCTTGCCCCTAACAGTTAGAATACTTTCAACAACTGCACGAAAGAAGCTAATCTTTAACATGTATGGTAGTTAGATTTCCAGAGAGTACGCATCTTGTTACAAACTTTCCATGCAAGGGCTTTACGGACATGAAAATCCTTTCCTGACTCATCACCCAAGAAACCAAGGTTATTGGAAGTCCTGAACCTGATCTAGTTGGCTCCCTTCTATTGTGGACAGAGTGAAATCGGCCTTGATATTATATGCCATGAATTTAGTGTTAGAAGCATTCATCATAAGGACCAACTGTTGCAAGCAGGCATTTCAATATGGCCAAGAATTCTTGAGCTTGTTGTAGGGTGTCAGATAGCAGGCAATGTCGGCGGAAAATCTAGGTCAGTAATGATTTCTGCAGGGTGCCTTCGACTTCTTTGAGGTGTTACGTGAAGCCCAGAAGTCCTTGTCTCCTTCTGATGGGCCATTCTCATCAACCTAGTTCTAGCACAATGATGAATAGATATGGTGCTAAAGTGAGCGGCCTGGGAGCAATCCTGCTAAAATCTCAAAGGCCTCAGTTTCACCATCTGGTGTGTTTAAACAACTGCTTTTGTGCCATGTAAATGATGTTAATTGCTTCAACAATGGCATTTGGAATCCCATAGGCAGTGAGAATCGTGAGCATTTTACCGCGGGCACTGATCGAAGGCCTTCTTGAAGTCTATAAAGGTGATGACACAGTCAAGATTCTTGTCCTGATTTCTTCAATAAGTCTTCGTAAGGCCAGGATTGGGAAGTGGTTGAGCGTTCAGCGCGAAAAACCCATTTTGGTTTGGTCTAAGCTAGCGGCTCGATGTGAGGTCGAATGGCGGTTGAGTATCGGGCGGTTGAAGATCTTTGCTGCTATAGCTGTTAAGCCTAAGGCCCCTATAGTTGATGCCTTGCTGAGATCACTTTTCTTGGGAATTGGTACTATTCCACTGAGGGACCATTCCTTTGGTTTTCACCTCTAAGCAGTGTACCATTGCAGTTGTCTAGACGATGCTGTTAAAAATACCAGATTTCCAAACGTCAGCAGGTATTTCATCAAGACCAGCAGCTTTACCATTTGGACAATTTGTTTAATACAGACTCACGCTCTTCAATTGTGAAAAGACTCCAGTTGCAATTGGCAGGATGTTATCAGTGGATGGTTTATGTCTTCATCTGGGTGATAGTGACGGTGGTGATCCAGGAGTGTGGGAAAAGTAGTCTCTCATCCTTACAGCGGCTCTGATGGGGTGTACCTTTTAGGTGGCCTGATCTGGAGGTTTTCTTCCAGTTATATCATTCATCACTGCCCATGCCAAACCACTCTGCATGCTTTGGGAAGCTGAGTCTGCTGGGTTTATTTCTCTTGAAGTATTTCGCCTGTCAACACTGCTGATGCTTTGTCAGTTGCGGCTGTTGGCAAAACAGCTCTTTGTTATGTTCCTGTGATTCTGTGGAATGTTTGGGAGCATCTGCTAGTTCTTCATGGTGCTCTGCTTACACGTGCATCTTCCCACGAAACTTCTTATTGGGGCGTCTTTCTCCTTTTTGGTAGGCAATTGGAGGCAGCGGTTTTGTGTGCTTCGATAAAGAGTGGGTATTTCTTATCAGCTGTAAGCTCCCCTTCATCCTGAAGAGAGCAAAGACACTGAACTGGTGTGCACTCAATTGCATCTGGGTGCTGAAATCTATGTTGCACTGAATTGCTTCAGTCATATTTTGGTGTCCTCTTTGGTTGTACTGGACCAAAACAAATTATAAAATTACAGAACCCCTTTTTTAAGCCAATTTTGGATGGTAATCTTTTTCAAATCTAACCAATTTCTTGAAAATTACGTCCAATTTCCGCAATCTCGAAGCCAAAATGTGAGGAAAAAGTCAAAATTTTGAACGAAAAAAAAGGGCAAACATGGTCACGGTTAAATATCTTGCGTGGTATATCTGGGTCCTTTTCGGCAAAAATAAAAATCACTATAGATATAGGCCCTACTTCCACATTCTCGGAGGCACGTAAGCGTCCGTCCCATACCCAAACTAAGCTTGAGACCCACAACACGGCCCATATCAATTTTTGTCAATGCTTCTTAAAACCAAAGATTTGAAAATCAATATTAAAGGTTGGGATGAAGGAAAGGTTTTAAAAGTCTGTAATGCATCTTGTAAACAATTCGCGTCATGTTGCAAAAATCAGAACATATGCCTTAAAATTACAAACTTTGGGTGATTTGCTTTACCCCTGCTGTTGTTTTTTATCTATTCTATTTTCTACCGGGGGGGGGGGGGGCATTCCATTATTAATGGATGTGGGCTCGCGCTTCCAAACCAGGGCATTCGGGTGACAGAGGATGATAAAATTTTTTGGGGGGGGTCTTTGGGTGAGAGGGACAGCCCAAATGCCCCCAAAAATAGGGGTTTCGAGTGAAAAAAATGTGCAAAATTTTCCCAAAATTGTTTCTTTGGGTGAGATTTTTGAAAAAGTTTCAAAAAATATGGGCTTGGCTAAAGATTTAAATTCCCTTAAAATAGGGTCTTTGCATGGGTGACAATGGTAACATTTTCAAAAAATATGGGGTTTTTGGGTGAGGTTTTCAAAAAATATGGGGTCTGACTTCCAAAGATGTGAGTGCCCCCCCCCCCCCCCCCCCCCCCCCCCCCCCCCCCCCCCCCCCCCCCCCCCCCCCCCCCCCCACCCCCCCCCCCCCCCCGTGTACTGATATTTTAAGTAAAATATGGTTAAATGAAACTCCCCATTACCACAATACATGAGCGATGTTGCGTCAGATGAATATAAGCTGTTACCGATAACGGTATGTTAGAGGGCCCCCCCCACCCCGGATTTGCGAGGTCGCCGATGGGAAAGGAACATATATATCCGATCACCGGCGATGTGAAAAATGAAGGTAAGTAACATTGCAATTTTGCACCGGGCAAAAAATACTATCAATTTTTACAGTACTGGCATTAATTTTTGCCAAATATGATAAAATTACGGTACACTGCGAAATATGTATGTTTTAATTGTTTTGATTTAAGGATTATTATTACAGTATGTTGTAAAAATAAGCGTTAAAACAATTAAAACAATTGTTGCTTGCAGTGAGTTATATGAGATTGAATGTGTGAGCGGGGCCTATCCACAAATTTCAAAGACATTTTACGTGCATATTCTTAAAATTACAGTCTCTTATAAAATATACGACATCAAATGTAAAATAGCTTAAAATATAGAGTGCGTTTGAATTGAAATTTGAAAAAAGCTGTATTACGAGGGTTTGTGGCTGATTGCTGCCAGACAGGAGTCTCCTACAAAAAAATTTACCGTTACTTTTGTCATATTAAATTTTAGTATTAATGTAATAATTGAAATTATATTATTATTCGTAATAGTCAGTATTTGTTTATTCCCATTACAGCCAATCTGTAGTTTTCTAATAATTTTTTAGAGTAGTTTGGCCTGTTAATTGCCATGCCGTGTGTGAGAGTATAACCACAGTATGCCTAATTGCACATTTTCATACACATTTCAAAAATGTTAAAGCCCCCCCCCCCCCCCCCGGGGCAGGTTTTAAAAAAATCATGTCAGGACTTTTGGTCATCACGATTATTTAATATAGAATAGCCTTCTATTACTTTGTTTGTGGGCAACATTACCCACAAACCACGCAAAAATAACCCACCGAAGGTCAAATTTACGTCTCTTTAATATACAGATATGTTTTACAACATGTTATTTGCAATCCCCAATGAAAGTTACATATTCTCTCAGTAGTCTGAATACATTAAAACACTGAAGCAAATCGCGAGTGATTTAGGGTCTTAATATATGCCAAAAGCCACTCGTATTGTGGTATCTGAGGTCACACAACCAACGTGGCATCTCAACCAAAACGGAAGGTCAAATTTAAGTCTAATAGTATAGATCCCGTTAATACAGTCTTTGTATTGAATAGAGCTACTCCTGTCAAACAAAAGCAAACAGTAAAGTGATGTCAACAAAAACATTTTTTTTTTTCATTTATATTTTAGTATTCTCCTGAAGACACATGCATGATAACTACAAGTGATACACAAATTATGATACTCCAGATAATAAACAATTGATTAATTGATTTAATTTAACCAATTTAAGTGTATAATATTGACCACCTAATGGTTAAAGTCCGGAATATATACCAGTAATACCCATGCCATGCATATACATGCAAGGTCATGACCAGATTTAATTACCCATGAACCCTACTCGATGAAACAGCCTTCTCCCCCCAAAACCCCCGTTTTCACAAAACTCCAATCCAGCCATATCCAATAGACACAACGAGGGAGCCAAAAAACCCACGAAAGCAAGCCCCCCAGAGCACCGACACCACACAACTTACACGCAAAAACCTCCCATTACCCACCACGCCCCACAGGGCGGCTGAGGAGAAAACAGTAGCCACAGTCAAAAACACTAAAAACAGGTGGCCCCCGGGATGCGGCCACTTGCAAAATCCGGCACATGGCCCCAACCCCATGCAGAGACGCGACCCGTCCAGCAAATGGCGGGGCCGCATCACAGAGTGCAGCCATATTTAATTGCACCGCGCTCAGACATGGAAAAAGGCCACACCACACACTGCACCACGTCCCGGATCATATCAACCACTGGAGAGCATGTCATTCACCAACACATCACCGGGTTAAGATAAGACAATCAAGACACACACTAATTTGCAAAGGATTGAAAACACGCAAAAAAACGTGTTTACAGATCAATGGCCTCCCAAAGCCACCACCAGACACACCGGCTCCAAACTCGAAAAGGCAATCCCACCCACCCGACAATCAACCAACTGGGTCACAACCAAAAACACAGCCTAATCTGCGGACAAGGGCAGAAGACGACAGAAACAGCACACCACCCCACACGACGTCCACCTCCACAACCCCAAACCGACAATTGCCAAAAAAACCACACCAGCCCTCGGACTCGCCTGGCCGCCCGCCCACCACAGGCAGAGAAAAATAGGCCCAACATGACCTTTGGACCCAGACCTGTGAACCCGGACCTCACAAAAAATGAGGGACAGATGCAAACTCCACAAACCAAGCCCAGTTCCAACCGAATTTTTTTCAAATGAGGTTCAACTTTCACACCCCCCGCCCACACACAACATCGACGAACAAGACCCCCGACAACGGATGCGACCCCCGACCCGGCGTGCGACCCCCCCGACATCACCATGATTAAAGCCCGGCACCAACCAAACATCAACTTTTAAAAAAATGCTGCTATGCAATCCTATGTCTTTCCTTGTGTTTGAGGTTTTGTACTGAGCAAACTGAGGACACACCGTCATTCGATGGGTGTATAGCATGCCCTCAATTTCTATAGTGTTGAGATTTTGGTACAGTTAGCTTTTGTTGGAATGACTTTTTAGGGAGATTCAGAGATTTACTGGGAAGACAGCCCTCAATTGTTACTTTAGCCAAATTTTTTACATCTCATCAGAGCCTAACTGTGAATTGACAAACACCCCAAAGGCTAAGTCAATAATCTGTTTTATGGAAACTAAGAAGTTTTGCTTACCTTAACGTTGCAACAAGAGATTTCAATCAAGGTGTTCCGAAAAAAGTGAAAATTTGATTTTGGCACTGGGAGTGTAAAGCTTTCTATCAAAAATATCCCAATCTGTAAGAATTAAGCTATGACCTGTTTCTTTGGTACACAAATGTGAAATTTATGATGTCGTTATAGGAGCAAAAATACGAAATTAACCTATGGTTTCTATTGAAATATAAGCCTATAAAAAATCACCTTTCGTTTTCCTTCTAGTGATTTCTGTAACCAAATAAAAGATAGGGAATCGATGAGCGTTTAATTGATATAAAGTCACTACATATTCAAAGAAAAAATGGATGACTGATCTTTGTTGCACCTTTAATTTAGTGCAACAACAGCTATGTAAATTGAAAATACACAAAGTATTCATAAATTTAGACACTGTGTTATGATCAATTGCAATTTTCAGCATAGGTTTTTGATACTCTTAGAAACTAGGACAAAAAGAAAGATGGGTTGGTACATTTTGTGAGCCCACTTTGTTGCTCCCAGTTGAATGCAGCAGCCTTGACGGGAATAAAGTGCAGGGGATACTGTACTTTATTCCGTTAAGGCTGCAGAATTGCAACTGGGAGCAGGAAAAAGTGGGGTCACAAAATGTACCAAACCCGAAGCGATTATGATCTCCCCAGATCTCTAACTATCCTTTAAGTCAACTGAAAGGAAGGATTATTATGATTAAAATCAAGCTCCTGGTTTTTAAAGGACAGGAGGAGATTTTTTTAGGGATACGAATTTCTCTTCAAATTGCACAGGATCGATTCGAATGTAGGACAACCTACCAAGAACGTTCATTGGACAAAAAAGTACAAAGACTCAACAAACCTTGTTTTGAATTGCCTGACATAGTAATTGTCCCCATAGGAACACTGTTAGTGGGGGTTGGGATGTCAATGAAACAGTTCACGTAGGAATTTGGTGCTAAAGTTGATTTCTTGCTGTTTTTCATTCAATAGGGGACCAGACGTCAGAAAATGATGGGTGCAAATTTCGGAATGCTGCCCCCTTCATCAAGGGGGGAAATGTTACTACAGGGAAATAAATTAAAATCGAGTCATTGTGTGTTTTATGTACATTAAATGTTTGTCTCCTTATACGATTAAAAAAAGGATATATTTGCCAAGGTTTCCGACCTTTAAGTTAAAAGCGCTATAGCCCCATAATGGTTCAAGGTTATTCGGGGTAAAAATTTACCAATGCTCAGATTTTGTTGAAACTAGTGATAAGTTGTTTTGTTTTGTCTCACCGGATCCAAAATGTGTTAGTTTACAGTGTGAGACATTTGGTTGGCTACTTACTTAGCAAAATGTCTTAAGTGTCTACTGGTCTATGGGGGTCACCAGAACTTTCCCTGGATGTCGCAGTGGTGATAGTGGTGATAATCAAAAAATCAATTTAAAATGCATTTTCGGTTTCAGTTGACACAAGGAATTCATTGGGCAACACGTTCAAAATCGGAGATTTACCCAAGGGTGACCTTGAACCATTATGGCTATTATAACCGCCTTAACTAAAGGTCGAACCTAGACAAAAGATATACGTTTTCTAATCCTTATGAGAGCGACGAACGCCGGTAGTGCACATTAAAACACAATTTGACTCGATTTTAAATTTTTCCCTGTACTAACATTTCCCCCTTGCAGGAGGGGGGCATCAGTCTGAAAATTTGCACCCCAATCATTTTGTGACAGTTTAGGTGCCTATTGAAACCCAAACCTCAACCAATCAATTTTAGCATGAAATGAAAATCCTACGGGAATACACAACCAACCACACTATGTGCTTGACTTTCTGTCGTGCACAACAAAGTACTTAATCATCATATCATACATAAAGAGGGCGTATTTTTCGGCTTATCACTTCAGGTGTGATCTTATACATTGGTAAGCATTCCAATAATGTCAAAAACCGGGGATCGAGAAAAAATTGGGGTCTCTTCTCTTCCGGAAATCTCCTCATGTCTCTTTAAACATGCAACTTTCAAGGATGAGGAGATTTCAAAGGTGCTTATATATTCAATGAAACTAAACGGGCTCAGTGCGCTCATTGGATTACCCCTTTTATTCCGTGATCGTACCTTTTACGCTCTGATGGAATAAAGCGTGTATCCAATGGGTGCACTGAGCCTGGTTTCGTTTCGTCGAATATAATAACCCTTTCAAGCATCCAAGGATTGCATCATTGTATGATTTCATAAATTAAACACATTTCTGATTTTATTTGGCTACAAGAACTGTCTAAAAGTTATAATACAAATGGTGAGGTGATTTGCTTTTATTTTCAATATGCTTAATTTTGTATTTGCTACATTATAAAATTTGATATGGCACAACTTTTGTTGTACGCAGATAATATTTTTCAGCTTAATCCTTTCATATACTATTTTTGACTGGAATACTTTATTTATCATTGCAAAAAATCGGGCTTATCATTTTGGACACCTGTGATTCCTCGAATTGTTTGGGTCAGGATGTGCAGCCTGAGAGTTGCAGAGCCCCATCATTTCTAGGTCTTTGGTGTAAAAAAGGCACCGCGTTTCTGAATATTTTGCTGCAAATATACCATTTTTGCACAATTTTCTGGGTCTGCAGTGTAAAAATATTTTCTTTTGACCGCTTTCGCCATCTTATATCAGCCCCAGATGGTAAGATTCATGGATTGCCAAGCTCTGACAGATTCCGGAAATTGTCATCAGTGATCCTGTTGCGATGACTTCAACACATAATAGGTCAACGACTGTAACATGCATGTAACGAAAATTTTTTCCTAGGTGTCAATTGCACTGTATGGGGTAAATGCGAATGATAAAAACAAAATATCAATTTGATGGTGAAGTAGGGGATGAGGTTTGTTGTTGGATAACTTTAAATGGCCCAAAACTTTCTACATTAGTCCAAATGAACCACTAGAATATTGTTTTGAATGCTCAAAATCAGAAAACCAAAGAACAATGGAAATTTTGGTATATACAGGATTGGCTGGTACATGTACATTATCTATCATATTGATTGGGTTGCATCAACCCACTTTATCAACCCAATCAATATTAGGATAACAGATGAATGAAATTTTTAGGTATTAAATATTTAATTGAACTCAGGGGCTTTTCCGCAGTTGTCTATCACCTGTAATTGATATCATGGTCTAGCATGTCATCCTTGCCCCTACAATTACATTATTGCATACGAAAATCAAGGTTTGCATTTGTAAAACAGTGAGATTGTTGCTGAGATAGGTTTGTGCATTTGTGTTCTTGTGAGTCTTGCCTGATGGGAGAGGTGGTGCAAACTGGGAGTGTTGACCACTGCACATACCCGTACACCCCATTTACGATAGCCTTCATCCCCCCCCCCCCCGACTGCAACCTCGGCTATTAGGAAACTAATTTTGCTTGCTCAAACTGCATCAAAATCAGAAAAGCAAGTGATTTTGTGGCATTGTACTGATTTGAAATCACATCAGCATCGTGCACAACAATATAGAAATGTAACTTTCTGGAAATTCCTGGCATTTTTCGGATTGTTTTGGGCCATAAATAAAAAAAAATTAAATTCCGGAAAATGTAAACAAAAAATATATATTTATTTTTTTTTTTTTTTCAATTTTCTGAGATCAAATTGTTATTGATAAAGCTAAAACTAACTGGCATCAAAATCCCAAGTTTTAGAGAGGGTACCTCGTACCCTAAAAACACATACGAAAATAACCTCCCCAGAGCTTCAGCGGATGCTACGTACAATTTTGGATTTTAGGCACTGCTGGGGACTGCTCCTCTGTTACATATCTCTCGACATAGGCCATCATGGTAAAGGTAATCAATAAAAGTGTACTGACTGATAAATGTGATGGCAATCGGCTCTAAATTTGAGTGCATAATGTTGTCAACTTATTTATTAATTTCTTTTTTTTGCGTGGTCACTACTGTTGTCAAATAAAGTCCTGAACAGGTTTCACATGTCAAATCAAAACATTTTTACTACTTGCATATCGTGTGCACTTTGTGTGTCTTGAGGGGTTGCGCTGAGGCAAAGTCACATTTTATGAGTTTGCAGCACCTTGTAATTTTTTCTATATCATTCGCTGTAGAAGTGCCACGTAATGAGATTTGGCTGCCCCAGTCAACAACTTCACTCCACTGGGCCCCACCGGACCCATGCTATACAAGAAAGATTTGAATTCTCCACTCTATAGAGCCCGGGGATTTGTTTTGGACCGATTGCCGGACAAACGAATCCTATTGTCAAAACGTACCGCCCAGCCGATGGTAATGACACCCATCCATTATTATTTCCTCACCGGGATATACCAACGACTTATTTCTCTCAGCCCCGCCGAGACCGGTACTGAACCCGGGACCCTCTTGGTCTCAATTCTAGTCGCCACCCCGCATGAATAGAGATAAAGAGGAATTCCCCGTATAGGTCTATTGACACTAAAATTCTACCCTGTGACCCTTACTACTGCCCCGCCCGTCCAAGCACGTCCAGGGCCTTAAATGTGCTTGTTCCGTCCGTCTTTGGGACCCCCCTGTTTACCCTGAGTATTATCAATTTGATATCAATGAAAGGGCCGTATTTTCTCATTATCGTCCTGATAATTTGAGCTCGCAAATCCATTTCATTCCTCGAGATATAAACAAAACCCGCCGTTTTAGTGGTTTACTCATATTAGCACAGTATTGAATAGGGCTTTTGCACATTCATTATGCATCTACTATCAAACCGCAAGTTTGTTTTCCCACGGTTCTTGACGGGGTGTATGTGCAGTGCAGCTCTCAGTATCAGTAGAGATACACAAATATCGGAACAAGCACCCTTTAAAACGCCTGCCTCCTTGATACACTTATGTAGCTGCATTCATTTCGATCCCACCGGCTGCAACCCAAATTTGTCACGAACTCTAACGTCACAAACCGTCCGGAGGTATACCACGACTTATTTCTGTTCCCGCCAAGACCGGGACCGAACCCGTACTCCCGGTCTCAATTCGAGCAGCCGTGAATGAGCTAAGAGGAATTCCCTGTTATTCTATTGCCACCTACGAACTTATACCTTGTGACACTAATACATGGCACTCTCTGCGCGAATACCTTTATGATTGATTCATTTGATAGCATCTTATTGGCTGCAGGTCTCCTATCTTTATTGATGTCCAAATAAGTACCACATGCACCCCATTTTTAATGTCCACAATGACAATTATAATCCTTAGAAATAATTGAAATTTCCCCAATATCACTGCAAATAAGGCAATTATCCATTTTTTAGGCCTGAAATCTTACTACTTTGTAAATTTGTGCGTGGTTGTGCCAAAGAGAAAAAAACAATCTTTCCTGATGTGCATAGTTATTTCTAAGAATCTTTTCACAGAAAGCTATACAATCTTCACCTTGGATTTAGCTTTACTTTTGAAGCACAAAACAATGTTAAACAGTGTTTTAAATGGGTGGGCAGTTCGTTCGTGCGTGCAAGTCCAAAATCAAAGTGGAAGATCCGTCTTTAACCAGCTGATAACCACTGCTGATAGTGGGCAGTTATTTCTTTATTAAAATTTGATTTAGGTTTGTGCTTATTAGGGATGGATGCTTGTTAAGGCAAAGACATTGTAGTAGTAGTAGTAAATCAAAGTTTAAATCCGGTTTTGTCCCCGTGAACGAGGGTGGCCGGATTCACCTCGCACTTATAGCAATCGCCCTTACTCCCTCCTTCCACTTCGCCCGATTCAATGCATCCTCCATCCTCAACCCAACCTTCCTACGTTGTACAGTATTTTTGTGGGCCGCCAGCTATAGCTGGCAGGACCACTTAGCAATCCGTTGTGCGTGTGTATGTAAGGGTGGATGTGTGTGTGTGTGTATGTGTGTGTCACAAATTTTTTGCAGTTTTTTTTTTAAATTGACCTCAATTGAAAAGTTTAACTTCAATTGGAACCAAACTTCTGTCATAGGTGCACAATGGGATCCCTCATATGTTGATGAGGTCAAAGGTCATGTTGAGGTCAAAGGTCATGTGAGGTCAAGTTGAAAAATGGGCTTAAAATGTAAAATTGATCTAAATTGAAAACTTGAAGTTCAATTGGAACCAAACTTTTGTCATAGGTGCACCATGCGATCCCTCATATGTTGATGAGATCAAAGGTCACATGCCAGGGTCAAAGGGCATGGGGCGGCCCACAGCTTATATTCTTTGAATATAGCGAGCGCGACAGCCGAGAACCGCGAAATTCTAGTTATAATTAGCCTTTTAACTATACATGTACTTCATGAACAGGGTGTCATCATATATCAAAGATATTTCATCTAATTTCACCAATATGGGTCTTATTTTAATGATTTTGGGGTGTGAATGACTCTTTTTCATTTTAATTTTTGGAGTAGAGATGAGTTTTTCAGATTTAAAAAAAATGTTGGAGACAATTGGGCCAATGTCTTCAATCTGGAGCCAGAATTTTGAAGAAAAAAATGGCAAATTTGTATTAAATTTGGCCCAAAATCTGCATCTTCAGTATTATAACTATGGATACCAATTTTGGCAAAAAATTGGTATCTACTTCCAGGCTCTTAGAGGCCCGTCCATACTCAACCATATCACCAGACTTTTAGAACACTCTGGGTCACAATCATTCTATGTACATAACATTAGCTGTGAATTGCTTAATCCAGGCTGCACATGTGTGATTTTGGAACACAGACTGTTGAGTGAAGTTTGATAGATAGTTAGGTCAGCCCACTTAAGTCATATCTGTTGTTGGTAAAAGCAACTATCTTCAATCATTTTTTGTGTGATGGCTTCAGCCTTTAGTCATGTTGTGTGGGTAGCTAATAGCTGCTAATGTACTGCTGTTGCCTTCAGTCTACATTGTATAATCAGCCGCTGAGATGGATCAGCAATGGCGCAAGATAGACTTTATTTCCAGCAAAGGATGTGCAACTTGTTTTGTAAGGTTAAAATATCCAGAAGTGAACAGAATTCACGTGCTAGGTACACCTTTGATTGGGTCACGGTAAGATTATGTGGATAAGAATGACATTCCATGTTTGCTTCTGAGTATGGTATACTACAACAAATATTAGCTTATCAGGCATACGTACGTTGTAAATTTGTCAATGGTTAGAAGATTGTGATTTATGAACAGTGGTAGTGGAACAGGGTAAATGTATTGCTATCATATTGTGATAACTTATGGTCATACATGTGAACTTGCTAATTGGTTTTAGCAGTATAGAAGATGAGTGAGCCACATAATGTGTACTTCAGTTTATCACCAATCATTTATCTGTGTGAATTCAGTAAGTGCTTTCATTGTAAGCATCTTCTACTCAAATTAATGTATGCTAATTCTCAGTTGGAATTCAGGAAAAAAATATTGAATCAACTTTCTTTAGTGTAAAGGCATTACAGGCTGACCAAATTTCATGGTTTATTGAGTAAACATGATACATATGTCAACTATTCTCTGTCCAGCTTGGAAGTATGAAGTAGCGACCCGGGCGTATACATTGTACCGACTTTCAGTGCTTGCATAGGCAAAACACAAGCGCACTACAACTGAAGGCGGCACTGGGTATACAAGCACGTCATCACTTCAGAAAAGAAAGAGTATAAATGAAAGAATATTTCTTCATTTGCAAGAGATGATGATTATGCTGAAGTGATGATCCCAAGCAGACACATGCTACAAATGCTGTCTTAAAAATGCAGTACTTTTGAGCCCAATCAGCAGTCAAAACTAGCTGTGACCCTAGCCTTAGAGTATTGGCAGTATAACTATAAATGTTTTTCAGTGTAGTCAATGACTTTATTCTTATTTTTTGTAAAAAATTGTTTTCAATTTGTCAATTTCATGCTATTAACACACACACCAAGACACTAGCATAAATCCACAACAGAAGGAAATATTTCAGTAAGCATAAGTCTACAGTATGGTTAGAAATACTTAAAATGGATTTAACAAAAGCAAAATATTACCTTTTTTTGCAACATCCACTGCATAAGTTTTACCATTACCAACAAGTTGCTTTAATTTTCTAATATTTTGTAGAACTTTAATTGCAGACATTTGTTGCTTAGTACTTTTAATCTACTCCATACAAAATTGCATATAAATATAGGGTGACCCTTAAAAACCCTAAAAGCACCCTAATTTTACCTCATTATTTAAATTTATGTAAATGAACAGTGGCGGATCCAGGATTTTTGGAACGAGGCGGCGTGGAATTGGCTGCCAATCCAAGCTACAATGGCACCGCAGTGCCGGGTGGTGGGTCTCCTCCTGCACTGTGGCGGGGGTAACCCTTTCTCCGCTTTGCGGGGAACCCCTGCAATGTTCACTTTCTGAAGGCTCAGTCCCTAGCCAATTATTTGAGCTTATTTGCTAGAAAACCACTTCCAGACTGCTCAAAGACTGGTGACAATTGGCTATTATTCAAAAGTCGTGAGCAGTCCTGTAGTGTCAGTCTTCTGCAGTCTTGTGCGGTCGGGAGCACGTGGCAAATTTGAAAAAAAAACGCCACAATTTTTTTAGGCTGTGAGCATGACAATTACATCACAACCTGTAAAAATAGACCCAGTTACTAGTTATTACACAGCACATCGAAAAAACATAACGGCGATTCTAATTTTCTAATTTTGTTGGCTATTCAGTGTCCTTTCAACACATAATTCTTATCCTCTTTGAGTAAATATGAAAAATATGAGTTCATTTCATGATTGAATATACCCCATGTATTGAAAGGAACATTCAAACATTCATTTGTTAATTATAAGTAACCAAAACCAATGGTAAATAAGAGTATTTTCAAAAAAATATTTTAAGAAAATTACAACCCAGAATTGACATTAAAAAAATATTGTTAATTAATTTTGAAATGCTAAAATTAGTTGCACTAGAGCGGGAGTTACCGTGTAATTTCCTATCAGTTTACACGGTCTGTACTTCCATTCGTTTAAACGTTTTTTTAAACGATCGATAACAAGTTACGATTGCCGAATTTGGCGCTTTCCCACGCAAATGCCATTCTTGCACCATAATCATTCGTAATCAGGTTACCCGGCTTTGCATTCAATCTTAAGTATCATCTTGAAACCATTTACAAATGTTGTTTGTACTTCCCTTGTTAGTTTTAATCCAAAAATAACGCAGTTGACGATCCCAAAAAGATCCCAAACCCCAACGACGATCAATGCGGCAAGCTGCCTTACCGCTGCCCTTTTACAACTTTTTTTGTAAGATCACTCCTGTAATGGAAGCACCGCGTAATTGGGGCCGTGTTATGGGTGATCGTAATCTGCCGAAGTCGCTCCACTCACGCACAAGAACTTGGTAAACGGGAGGAAGGATTTTTTCTGTTTCCTTCAAAGGCGGGAAGGAAACCCTTTCTAGAAGAAGCATTGGAAAATGTTAACTTTACTTTTCATCGACGGCGGGGTGTAATTTTGGGGAATTGATTGAAAACTGCCTGCAGCAATTAAATGGTTTTAAAATACATACTGAAAAAAATTTAGTAGGGTTTGCTGACGTGTAAACGTGTTGTGAAGTTCTAACCGGTTAGTGACACTTCCGTTTGTGTAAAACGTTTTAAACGTCCCACCCACTAGTATTGCAACACCATAGAAAACACACAGAAAATGTTGTCTACTTCAAAAGCTGCCAAAGTACAATTAAAGCTCAGGAAATGGTTTGATTTAAGCAAAAAATCAAGATGGTATAAAAACTCGATGATATTACAGCCGTTAGAATTACGGGCATTTGTGTGATTTTCTTTCCTGACTATAATATCGATTAACTACCAATGCAGCTTACATCTTCCACGGAAACAAGAAAATAGTCGGTCACTTGTCGCGGAATGCAAGAATTAATTAATTGCAAAACCGCCCATTTTTTTCAATCATATCAAACAATTTGTAGCTATTAAAAAGCCCCTGTTAGGTCATATCAACACCTTATATTACTGTTCTTTGTACAAAACAGACAGTTTTTATTGATAAACAAAGCATATAAGTCATAATTTCTTGACAAATACGGAGACTCCTTTTCTTCTTGTAAGATTTCATTATTATTATTTTTCTCCCTCCAAGGAGGGGGCGTGCGCCGAGCACGCCCCTATGTAGATCCGCCAATGATGAATGTCTACATAGATGGAAATGCTATAGCTTTTCAAAACTGAAAAAAAAATCTTTCCAATTTTTGGCTGAGTTACAGCTGTTTATGAACATGTCAAATTTTTACTTTGTCATGGGCAGGATTTTAGATCTATTCATTATGGGTCTTTAATATTGTGCAGTTGATCAATACTAAAGACACTATCAGTGATTCACCAGAAAGAGTCCAAATATTTTAGATAGCAGGAATAGCTTTAAAGTGAAGGAAAAGTCTGTACAATTGTCTTAAGATATTTTTGCAACTGAAAAATTGCCAGAAAAAGGAAAAAAACAGCAGTGCCCAAAGATATGACTTCCCATTCAATTGCGTGTTGCAGTAAGTATCGGTACGGAGAGTAAATATCTGATTTCGACTTTATTAGCTTGCTTTCAGTCTTAGCACTTGTAGGATATGATAGAATACCTATACTTGTTACAGACATGCAAAACATGATTTTTGATGATTTTTTTCTGATTTAGCAAATCACTGATAGTGCCTTAAATCAAGTACAGTGTATTATGAACCTGAACTTCAAGTTATTCACTATTTTTGTAAATATTGTATCTTCACAGCTCAAGCAACTCGCCATACGGTGGACAAGATCTAAATTCCAACAGCAGCAGTGGGGCAGTTACTACAACAAGCAGGGATGTCAACAGGCATGCCTCAAGTGACGACTTCAGGAGTTTAGAGAGAAAATTAGAGAAGGAACGAGAGAGAAGAACTCATGTAGATACATCACCTCCAAGAATAGAAACAAAAGGTAGAAAATGTAGTTAACACAGATACATTATTGCCATCATTGACCCCCTTCATACTGTTTCAAAGTCTTGTTTGAATCCCAGGGGGGACTCACATATGAAATGGATATTGTGTAAGGCTTGCACTTCCAAATACAGGGGCATTCAGTGATAGGGGACTGAAAAAAATGGGGGTCTTTGGGTGAGAGACAGCCAAATTGCCACAAAACGGGGGGTTTTTCGAGGGACAAAATTTTCCCAAAAATGGGGTTGTATTTAACAAATAAATAATTTTCTAAAAAATAAAAAAAAAAAAAAAAAAAAAAAAAAAAAAAAAAAAAAAAAAAAAAAAAAAAAAAAAAAAAAAAAAAAAAAAAAAAAAAAAAAAAAAAAAAAAAATGACAAAGATGCTGAAATAGGGGTCTTAACAGCCTTACATACACGTCACTTCCAAGATGGGAGTGCCCCCCCCCCCCGAGAAGTTATACATTCAACGGTCTACTGAATTTACACATTCAAATGACTGTGTCAAACTGCTTTACCGCTGTCAAAAATATTGCAGTGCCCATGCCTAGTTAGTGGCAGGTGTTCTTCACTTGCACTCAGTAATTAATCTAACACATTGCCTTATTTAAAAAAAATTGTCAGCCAAAAGACCATTAGAGAATTTTTGAGCTTTGCTTTTTGTCATACATTTCTGCCGTTTTCGCAAACACTGTTTCGATCTCGCACAGTTTTGCTCCTTTGTTGCGCAGATTATATTAGTTGTAAGCACCTTCTTTATTTCCCCTGTTTTAAAAAGCAGTAGGGGGATATTGCGATAGCAGGCTTATTATATTTGACGAAACAAACAGGCTCAGTGCACCCATTGGATTACACGCTTTATTCAGTCATAGTAAAAGATGTACGATAACAGAATAAAGCATGTGGGTGCACCGAGCCTGTTTCGTTTCATCGAATATAATAAGCCCGATAGTACACATGTCCGTATGTTATGTATGCCAGTTTTTTCATGTCTCCTTCGAAAAGTTTAAGTCCGATTTAAAAGGGATTAGCAGCGATATTGCGAGATAATCAGAAAATGTGGACAATGCATTCGTTTTAACTTAAAATCATGGATAAGTGTGTCACTTCCATATAACTGCTTTAATGTAGAAACAAACCACCAATTAGTGAAAAATGAATGTATTTGGAAAATTTGTCATACCGTCTCCCGCAAATAGACATATAGTGGCGATAACGTCTCCCAATCTACAATAACCGCTGATGTGGTTTTACAAGTAGCACAGCATAACAAAGATCAACCACCTTTGTGTTTGAGGTCAAACTGTAATTGATCATGTGTGCACAATATCACGCTTAAAATCTGGGATATTCACCGAGAAAGGCTTTTTTGATCTCAAGTCGGAATTTTGATACGCACAGTATAAGAAATTAAAGAATCAGAATACAAAGTACTGGCCTTGTCTTTAATACGCGGATTTCAGCCAAGCAGTTGCAAGGTTTATGTTGGCATATCCATGCCCAGTAACAAAAACAAAAATATGAATTTTGATGATTTTTTTCGATGTTTCGGATTAGGCAATCGCTGCTAATCCCTTTAAACCAGACTTGGGGATTAAGGTGCAATATTGGTTCCTTCTATGTTGGGCTGATTTCAAAGGTCGTGGACTCACGGTTCAACCGGGTCATCTGAGGTCATGTCCATCGGGATAATGCAAGTTTACTTGCTGTATTTTTGTTATCTTTCTTGGCTTTTTGGTGCGTTTTGTTTTGTTGTGTTGCCGTTGTCAATTAATTTTGTAATTCCACTGCAAGAGCTATCTTGGCTTGTAATTTGACTTGTTATACTCAGAATTCTTCATTAAATCATTACGTGTATTACATAAAGGCATAAGTGCAATTTTATTTAAATCTGTTTTATACAGTGATGCCAACTTTTTTTACCATCATAAGGTAACCGTTTAACCAAGAAAAATAGTATTGCATATCTTTGAAATGTGTGTGTGTTCCACTTATGATTTGACTCAAAGCACAAATTTACACCATGCTCAATTAACATACTCACCTGAACATTTTGTTTAACATTCTGTACCATGCATTCCATAAGGAATACGCTTTCGTAGATTAAGTTTGATTGAATCTTTAGAAGACCCACCAACAATGGTGCCATACCGATCCCCCAAAACAGGTACAAAGCAGTTGCATTTGCAGTGTGTGTGTTTTACAGCTGTGTGACTCAGTATTGTTCAAGTGTGGTTTGTATTTTAAAGGTGCATTTTGTGATCCATGGTCTTGGCCCCGGACTTAAATACCCTAAAAAGTTTTAGAGATTTCAATACCATCTGCACTGTTGACCTAAGAATTGTATGCATGCCTAATTTGATATTCAGGTAATATTGTAACTTACTATTTTCTGCCCATAAACGGGTAAAATTATAAAACAGTGGCTTTTGTAGCACTGCAATACAAATAATTGCTCATAACATCAGAATGCTCCAGAATCAACTGGAATTTCGCCGGGTAAAATATAAACAGTGGCTTTGCTAGCACTGCATACAAATAATTTGCTCATAACATCAGACTGCTCCATCAACTGGAATTTCGGACATAAGTTGTGTCTTTGAGGACTATTGACCCATTATCAAAAATAAATTTGCTAAGATGTCATGAAGTTACAACTTAACTGAAAACCAATTATCATTCCTCCCAAGGCCTTTCCTGCTGATATGTGAAATATTTCCAATAACCGATACATCAATTATTCAAAAGTTAAGTAATTTGCGTTGTAAGGTGGCATTGCAACATGTGATTGTATATATATACCTTAACGAATTTAATAATAATGATTCATTGCTGTTTGTTAGATAGGGGATCCCCAATCTTCCATGAATTTACACAAGTCATACTTTAAGTATCCATGTAAATTTTGAGGACCTTTTAACCAAGTTTTAATTGGAAATTTAAGGCAAGACACACTCCAAATAGTAAATTTGGTCCCCAGAATGTAATTTTTAACCTAAAATCCCAGTTTTCTTATTGCAAACGTTACATACTTTGATGGAGACAATATGTCCATCAATTTTTCTATTCTTACCACTCTTTGTGAGAGGTTGTGATTTTTTGTGCTAGAATATATTTTTGTATTTTAGGGCACTTAATCATATCAAAGCCATTTTTCAAACAATCTTTGTTCAATAAAGTTTTTACAAACAAATAGTGTTTTTTATATTGAATGTTACATTTGACCAATCTTGTCAATCAACATGTAACATTCACCCCTCCAAAAAGTTCATATTTTGAAGACTACTTTTGCAGCAAGGCAAAGTTCTACCCAGATTTTTCTTTTGTGATCTCACAGTTTAAAAAGGTAAAAAAACATCTGACCGAGTGCCCAACAAGAATTGTACTGAAAATGTGTGGTCCTAGATAAAGCCACCTACTGACCCCCTCTTGTGAAACATGCCTTATGGAGTTGACATAACACCAAAATATTTTGAATTGCAAAAATAGTTTAAAATATTTTAATGACTTTGAGATGAGTTTTTGACAACTGCTTTGAAATTCACTCACCAAATTCTTCAGCGACTATACATTTTGAATTACAAACAATCCTAAAATGCCCAATGAAAAACTGCTTCCTTCCCTCCCTGGGCACTTTAAAGGCACGAGAAGAAGCGAGGATCCTCTTTCTTTCCTCCCTCCTTCTGTCCCCCCCCTCATCAAAATCAATTTTTGCAATGATGTTTGTAACAATTACAGGTACCTGTACTTTTCGCCATTGATTGTTGCCATTGGTGGTTTATGTGTCACGAGAGTGCAAGGAAAGGTTTTGATGAGTGAGATTTGTAATGCTGATGACTTAGTTTTAATGTGCGAGACAATGGATGGACTGATGATAAGTTTTGGAAATGGAAGGCGGTTTGAGAGTAAGTGTCTTGAGTAACCTTGGAGACAAAAGTGGTTGGTGAGGGAGGTGGGTTAGTGATACGGTGGACCCATGTGGCGTGTGTGTGAAGATGTAAAAGCAAATTCATTTGGTGTAGAAATGTGGGGAAATTGATCCGATGGATATGGCCAAAGATAAGAGAGTGACCCCAAGCTTGGCAAGAAATTTATGCGGATGATGCGAGAAGGGAGCTGGAGGGGATGGTGGAACAATAGGAAGATGTTATTGAGGTGGAGTCCCCTGTTGAAGGAGTTCACATACCTTGGGGACACGGTTAGTAGTGAGGGGGTGATGGTGCGAGTGGCTTTGTGACAGCTAGAGTGAAGCATGGGTGGGTGAAGTTTAGGGAAGGTTGGGAGTTGTTGCAAGGGAAAAGATAATCCTTTGAAGATGAAGAATGATGTATAAGAGTTGTGTGAGATCAGTAATGCTGTATGGGAGTTGAGAACGTGGGTGTCTGAGCAAAAATGAGATGGGAATTCTGAGGAGGACAGAGAGAGCAATGATAAGAGTGATGTGTGGGATGAAGTTGATTGATAGGAAGAAGATTGAGGACTTTTGATGCAGATTTGGGTCTGAAAGAGGCGATGGACCATTTGGCGAAAGCGAATAGTGAACGGTGGTATGTGGGCCTGGGTGAGGAAGGATGAGAGGCATGCCTTAAAAAGAGCTTTTGAGTTCGAGGAGGAGGGACAAGCCAAGAAGACATGGAAGAAGCAAGTGGAGGAGGAGAAGTATGAGGGTTGGGTTGAGGATGGAGGATTCATTGAATCGGGTGAAGTGGACGGAAGGAGTAAGGGCGGTTGCTGCCAGTGTGAGGTGAATCCAGCCACCCCCGTTTCCTGGGACAAAATTGGATTTAAAACTTTGGTTTACTACTACTACTACTAGCATACCCTACAAATGATAAGACCAAAAGCAGCCTAATAAGGACAAGATCGGGTATTTTAGTCGTTACTGTCCGTACGGACACTTACTGCAACGCGTAATTGAATGGGGTATTCTTCAGTTGAAAAAAGTAACTTACGTGAATACTACAGACTTATCCTTCACTTTTAAGCTATTCCTACAATTTTCAAATATGTTAACTCTTTCCGATAAATCACTGATTGTGTCTTTAAAACATCAGCCAAACAATTTCGGCCATGCATTTTGGGAGGAAAAGGTGACCAAATTTGGTAAATTAGTTAGGCCTAGTTAGTATTCATATGGTAAATTTGTTCCAAAATGGGCTCTTTTATTGTCAATTTTGTAATAAAAGAGGACAGCAGGAGCTGATAGGCCATTGATATGATAGCAAGATTAAGTGAAAAGCAAGGAATGTGAAAACATTCTGGCCAGCACAAGAAAATCTTCGTTTACCCAGCAGCATCTGGATGGAATCCAATTTCCCAACTAGTTCTGTGGACCTCAATTACTAATCACAAGATAATACAAATGTGAAAGTGTCATTCCAATCTGAATCCATAAGATGGATTGGTGTAACATGAATGCATGTTACTCACTCGAAAACATGATGAATTTTTAATCTTTTGACGTGAGCCGAGCGCTTTATGACATCATTTTTGAAGGCTGTCTTTTCTTTCAGCTGAAAGAACAGGAAGAGCTGCTAATCTTTTCATTATGCTCCTCTATTCTAGTTTTCATACTACCTTCCTGTATTACATATTTTAGTATAACTTGAACTTTTTTAATTAGGTCATGATTTTTAATTTTGTTAAAGGCACTATTAGTGATCCACCCAAAAGAGTCAAATTATTTAAAATTTGCAGGAATAGCTTAAAAGTGAAGGATTCAGTCTATACAATTCTCATAAGTTATTTTTCCAACTGAAAAATTGACAGAAAAGGAAAAAAACAACAGTATTCAAAGATACGAATCTCCATTCAATTACGTGTTGTAGAAAGTGTCCGTATGGACAGTAATGACTAAAATGTCCGATTTTGTTCTTATTAGGTTGCTTTTGGCTTCATCACTTGCAGGATATTTTAGGACACCTATACTTATTGCAGACATGCAGAAATCTGATTTTTGATAATTTTTTTTGATTGTGTGATTTAACAAATCACTGATAGCGCCTTTAATCAACAAATTGTAATGTGTAAGATTTTGGCGCAGGTGGATTTTTCCCCTTGCTTGATCAAGATTTACATACTCCAAAGTTGGCAATGAAATAAAAAATAAGCAATTTACAAGCAACAGTGATAAAATAAGCAGGGACACCAGTGCTAGAAATTGTTATTTGATATTTCACATCAGGCCCTGGTAACATCAAAAGAGTGAATCACTATCAGTGATCTAGTGAAACCATAAAAACATTTGAAATTTGTAGCTTTAAAATGAAAGCTGTCTGTAGAATTCTATGCAATGAAGAACTTACAAAACGAGTAAAAAGCAGTGCTACAGAAGAGGAATAGAAATTGTGTGTATTGTGATGTGTGTTCATTTGACAGAAACTGCCAACAGGTTTTACACCGGTAAATAAGAGTCCCATTCGTTCCTGTACAAAATGGGCTACATGAAAACGTCATTTTCTCCTCAATGGAACATCTCAGACCTTAAAGGTGCAACGAGAGTTATTTACTAGTGTGAATCCAACACTGACTGAAATATTCAGTTTTATCTCTATTAGGTTGGTGTTGGTCTTATTACTTGGCAGAGTACATTAGGATTCTATACTTGTTACAAAAGTGCAAGCAATTTATTTAGTGATGTTTAGATTATCTGATTTAGCAAATCACTGAAAACACATTAATTAAAGGCATAGCCTGTCATTTTGAAAGGAGAGTACCCTCAATTTTAAAAACTTCTGATATTTTTGCACCCTGTTGGCCCAGCATATCACTATACTCGGATATCAAAATTTGTGAACAAAATTCAAAATAATTATATGCAATTTTTAATGATCATAGTCAGGATCAGCATTAAGAATGCATTCAAATGAGTCCAAACAAGCCTAGTCTTAGATCTGTTTTTTAAAGTGACAGGAGGAGATTTTTTTAGGATACGAATTTTTCTCAAATTGCACAGGATCGATTGTAGACCACCTACCAAGAACGTTCCAAAGGTTTATTGGACAAAGAAGTGCAAAAGAAAACAGCAAACCTTGTTTTGAACTGCCTGACTATCGTAATTGTCCCCATAGAACACCATGCTTTGACTTTTACTAAATCATCAAATTATTACATAAAGACGGCGAATTCGGCTTATTCACTTCAGGTGTGATCTAATACATTGGAAAGCATTCCAAATATGCAAAAATCCTGGGTTCGAAAAAAATTGGGGGCGCTTCTTTCTGGAAATCTCCTCATGTCTCTTTAAGATGGCTTCCCAAATGATAGCTGGTCATTTGGGAAACCATCTTAAACTGACTTACTATAAGCCATGCAGAATTTACCAGGGTGGAATGATGGGTAAGTTTGTTCACTATCTAAACAGGAAACTCCCCCAATATGGTCAATCTAGTAAGAGCTCTTTACCTCTTTGCAATGGCAATTTTTTTTTTATTTGAGGGGGGTGTTTCAACTTGTTTGTTTGTTGTTTTGGGGGTTTTCTTTGCTTATCATATAAAAATCTGCTGGTGTTTTTTTTTTTTTTTTTTGCTACTTCTTTCCTGCTTAACTAATTGTTTGATGTGAATCACAGTGTCTGGTTTGCTTTACCATACACTATATTTCTGATTTTACTAGGTGGAAATAATAAAAACATTTCCAGATTCATTTGTGTGCTGCCTTGTAAAATTGCTTGGACAAAGGAAATTGTTTGCGACTATCATTGCAACAAATTGTGACATGGTATATCAAAACTAGGCAGAATTAGGGCAAGGTTCATAGTGGAGAAAGATCCCAAAATGAGGTGAAGGGTGATTTTGATCAAAATTTCATTTTTTAAAAATTTGTAAGCCTAACTATGACTAAACAATTGATTGATTGATTGATTGAACTATGTTAAAAACATGCTGTGAAAATTTGAAAGCAAGATTCCATTGATAAACATATTTTTGACAGACATTTCTTTTATATTCCTTTGTTTTTCGTTATTTTCTTTATTTTATGGGATTTTTATTATTTTGAATATTTTACAAAGTCAAATTTAGAAATTCCATAAATTCAGTAGATCAATTGAGATGAAACAAAAAGCCTCAAACTCAAATTCCATCTCCTGCCCAATTCCGCCTGGTTTTGATACACCATGTTGCAATTGTTAGAAGCAAATAAGCTTTTTGTGTCATTTCCAGTCTCGCTTATAACCGTTGAGCATGCCACAATCATAAATGGCTCAGGTTTATTTTTGGTTAGGGCCTCTTTGCATTGGAAAATAATTTAAATATTACTGTTTGATCTCAAGTTAGACATTACTGCTCAAGGCTGACATTACTGTGTGTTTTAGGTTATGTAAACTTGAAACTCACAGGGATCTCCGAATCAATCTAATGAACTTACATCTCTCTTTCTGTGCTTACTTCATCCAGTACTAGGAGATGATATCCCCGCCATGGACCTAACCAAATGCAACGGTTTGAGGCCCAGCAAAAAAGAAACGTTATTCAGTCGCAACCCACAACAGCCCTTGCAGCGAAGTCCGTCATATCGTAACTCAGTGATACGGGACAACTTGACCAGCATGGGTCCGTCAACGTCGGCTACCCTGAGAGGCCATAGCATAGGTTTTGGTAATAGAGATGGACAGAGTCTACGGTCACCAACACATAGAGGTAGAATGAAAGGAACCATGATGGTACCTCATGGGCATGGTAATGACAGACTTAGGCGTAAGTATTGAAGTCAGTTATCGTAGATCTTTTCATAGCATATTTTGTCATCTTAAAAAAGAATATCATATGGAAGCAATAAAGAGATTAATGCAAAACTGAAGTCGCAAGTGACAAAAAAAAAACTTTCCCCTAAACTTGGCTTTAGGGGAATTCAAAACATTGTTCTTAGCAGTTGATTGCATACAGGATTTACACACCTCTTATACATGCAGTATGCTTAGGGAGGGAGGGGGTAATTATTTATGCCAGGGGGAAATGGAGGATTTTGGAGGGGGGAATATAAAATTATATTATTATCAAAGAGATGGGGAACATGAACACTTAAATGGAGAAATCAGGGAATCCAGAATTTTTAACAGAAGTGAGGGGAATGCAAAATCTTTCCCCGAAAAAGTTGAAATACTCCATCCCCCTGGTGTAAATAATGACCGCTCCCTTATTTATAAGGAAGAATAACAAAGATTATAGTGGTTAAGAGACTACCATTGTAATGTAGGTTTGGGGCTTGACTCCCCATTTGGATCCTTTTGATTTTTTTTTTTTTTTTGAGTAGAGGGGAACTTCCAAAGCCTTAAGATAGCTTTAGTCTGTCATAGCGCACCAGGAGCACTACCTCTTGACAAAATTACAAACTTACGAGTTATATCTGTTAGCCCCCGAGGTCTACCACCCTTCTTACAGTATCTCTGAGGGCCTGTTACTGGTATCCTGGTAATCAGTACTACCTGTCCCAGGGCTGAGTTGTCGGCGGCTAAACCGTCACCCCCATCAAGTTTCTAAGGAAATCTGATGAGGAGGGTAGCTGGTTACCCTGGTAGAATGAAAAAGAAGATCTACCTACAAGGGTGCCAGCTCTGGAGAGCTAATGGCGGCCATCCAGCACATGCTGCCTTGTATAGTGGGCATGGTTGCCCAAAGGCTAGGCCCACTGCCGAAAACTTTGGATTGGCATCAGGAAGGGCATCCGGTCAATTATCTTTTGCTCCAATAAATCCTCACACAGCAGTATTTCTGAGTGTGAGGTGAATCCGGCCAACCCCGTTTAGTGGGGACAAAACTGGATTTAAAACTTTGGTTTAACTAACTAACCAATCATCTGATAGTGCAGTGTTGGTTTTATTTATTAAATATGTTTGTTTACTAATAATGTACAGGATGCATTTTGGTGTAAGCGAATGGAATGACATTTTTCATTTTGTCTTCTGCCACAGGTTCCAAATTCCAGTATCCCGATCCAGTACCAGGTTGTATACCAGCATTCCAACAAAGACTATCAGAACTCTCATCACTAGAAAGTGACACGATACGATATGAAAGGGCAAAGAAAAGTAAAAAGAAGGCAAAACAGGAGAAAGACTGAAGGAGGTTAGTTGGACAAAGATGGTGAAATGTGATAGGATATGCAAGAACAGCACAACTATATGTTCAAGTAGCCAAGATGGGGTGATGTGCGTGAATGCCTTTATCTATGCAACATCAGAAGAGATCAAAATGGAGTACCGTGATGAAGAAATTTAATATGTACAGAAATGTATAATTTACTTGTGAGTAAAATAGCTCTCTGGCATCCAGATCAAGAGCCTAGGGTGCATATGTGATGCATGTCAGATGGGATATACCATGGTCGCTAACAAAGTCTTAAAGGTGCAACGAGAGATTTCACATATCAGGTGTCCCTAAAAATTGAAAGTACTAATTTTTGCCATGAGGTAAAGCTTTCCATCAAATATATCCCCATTTGAAAGGATTAAGCTGAGAAATGTTTCTTTGGTACAAAAATTGAGAAATTTCTAATTTCGTATAGGAACAAATACAAAATTCAGCTTATGTTTTATATTGAAATATAAGCAAATCAAAATTGCCTTTTTTCTCTCTTTTAAGACATTTCTGTAGCCAAATACAAGGTAAGAAATCTATTGAGTGTCTAATCTACATTATGACACCATATTTGGGTGCCTCAAAAATCTCACGTTGCACCTTTAACTCAATTATGATGTCTAAAATGTAACCTGTATTGATGCCGTTTTTGAAGATGTGATATGGTAGACTGCATTACACAGCCATCAGGAAATACCACACGTCTGCTGCTGCTTTTGCCATTGGCAGTCTATTGCTGCTGCTGCTGCTGTCACTGCTTTGGTGTCTTGAGGATGAACAAGCATGTCTACCTTCCCCTGCACCTCACACTCAACGCTATTGCTTTGCTTCAATTAGATTTTGGCCCAAAATTATGCTCCAAGAACATATGGTAATCTGGTGAAATATTCTAAGTCAAATTTTAATGAACATGCTCCAGTACCATATTGCAAATATGGTCCAGGAGCATATTTGCCATATGCTCCTGAACCATTTGTGTATTCAAATATGCTCCAGCATATTCAGCATATTCAAATATGTTCCTGGACCATATTTTTTATTTATGCTCCAGGACCATATGGCAAATATGGTCCTGGACCATATTTGAATATGCTGAATATTTATAGAATATAAGAATAATTTTCCAGATTATTTACACTCCAGGACCATATTTTCCTGGACCATATGGTCCTGGAGCATAATTTTGGGCCAAAATCTCATAGAAGCTATTCCTTTGTGGAATTATAAAATAAGTACTGAACCAAGCATGGGCTGTGGCATGAAATGTTTGCCTTCCTTCAAAAGTAAAGGTGTCTGTTGTAAATGGTTTAGAGTTAAAACTGCACTATGCAACATAATTCCTTATGTTACCGAAAGTCTGATTTAGATAAACTACCTTACATCTTAAGGTAATAATCCATAGCCTTCTAAATTCTTTCGCCAAATCAAGACATTTTCTAGAAATTAGATAAATTGTGAAATTGGGATTGACTTGTTACGCTTATTATTACAGAATGTTGATTCATACCTACTATTTCATAAATAACAATACTTCCAAAACCTTTCTACCAAGGTTATAATGACCTAACTTTGACAGTAGAAATGTGGTATTAAAATAGGGAGTTTCCGTAACCTGACCCATCTGACACACTTTTTTTCTGACACACTTATGAATTCGAAACCTTAACAGAATAAAAACTGTGCTTTATCCGTGAAGGGTTTCCAAATTCATAAGTGTATCAGAAAAAAGTGTGTCAGATTGGTCAGGTTACAGAAACTCCCATTATAATGAGCTAACTTTGACATTAGAAATGTGGTATTAAAATAGGGGAGAAGACAAGTGTCCTGAAATAGAGAGCAGGATTTGACCCTATTAAAAAGTAGAGAATTTTGGTGAAAAACATGATATTCATTAGACACAAATGATTGACATTACCTCATAATTTAATATGTAGTAATTGATGCTTGTGTATGGAAGGAGAAAAACAGTATGTGTCTTTTACCCTTGTAATTCATATATGTACTATATGTATGTGAGTAGTGTTTTGTAACTCATCTTATAATTCAAATATTTGATCTGTATTGGACATGAAGTCATTGGTGTCAAAAGGGGCATTTGGAGGAGGGTCAATTCAGTGGTGAAACCAGCTTTTTCTGTGCAGGGGGGAAGAGGGGCATATATATTTTTTGGAAGCATATAGTAGAGTGAGTTAGTGCAATATAGGCCTTTATATAACACATAAAAATATTTTTGTCATTTGATTGGTGGATACTATATCACGTGACATAAAATATTTGACACTAGTTCCCCAAATTTTCACAAGAGGGAAAAAAGTTCCCATTAAAAGCTACTATTTTCCCCCATCACGGGGAAATAGTTCATTTTTATGGGAACTTTTTTCCCTGCATTGGTATTGCATTGCCCATGCCTCACGGTGATTGATCTGACCCGATCAGTGACCCGACCTCTGAGTCTGACACTGCATCGATCATATCTTCTGCTCGATATTTGCGTGTTTACATTTCACCACGGGGCAATTTCCGCTGAATTTTTGACTCAAAATGGAGAAATCTCGATGCTGTAGATAGTGCATACCGTAAAACTATGTCAAGAGCAGTTCGAGAAATTTGTGGGAGAGAGCCACGATTGGATTGAACCATGACTAGACTAAATCTAAGCCTGCTTAACTAGCCTTGAGTTGCTGGGCGACGAGACTTGGCAAGTTTTTCAAATGACACAAATATTTTTATATGTTACATAAAACAAATATTGATTGCTCTATATTCATGAAATGGTGCAAAATACCTCCCCTTGGTGACTGGAAACCGTGGGCCTTCTATTTTCCCTCAACCTTTGGGTCTCGGGAAAATAGTAGGTCCATGGTCTCCAGTCACCTCGGGTAGTTATTTTGCACCATTTCTCTCATGAGCAGTCAGTATTTGTATAATGTTGCTTTCACTGTTATATTGGCACATGTGCTAAAAGTGCTAATTCCATGGGAGACAGGGGGCCAAGATTTCACACAGGGGGCAGCTTCCCCTATGGTTATGCCACTGGGTTGAATCCATTTCATTTTAAAAGAGCAATTATAGTTTTAAAGGAGGATGGTCTGATTTAAGAATATAAAGTTTTCATATTGATAGAAGGGCCTTCACCCCAAAACACATCTGTAAAGTTCGCGCCACTATTTCATCCGTTTCCGATGTGAGAGCTAAAAACGCAATTTTATAAGCCCCATAGAGTACTGTGTAAAATTAATATTGATCGACCCAAATGGGGCATATTTTTCGCTCATAACATCCAAACCAAACATAATTTAGCCCTAAGATTTCACAGGGTAAATGAGCTTTCTTCTGATACCAAAACTTTGACCACTTCGGTAAAATCTGGGGTCCCTGGGGACGAGGCTATTTAAGCCCATGATATAATTCCAGTCGTGAACATGCGTAACACTTGATCTTGCATCAAAATCCAGTGTTGCACACCCCAATCGCTCGCTGCAACTGGTAGTGTTTTGGGCTTTATTTCATAAATTCCATTTCTGCTAGTTTATGTGACAGCATTTCTTAGATGTATCAAACACTAATCTCACTCAGTTTGTATATCTATCTTGTCTTCAATGGCTTCTTCAATCCTTCTTGTGGAAATCTTACATGTATTTGGTTTACGACATGGCCTATGATAACAGATGTGAAACCCCAAGAATGGGGTTGGCCTAGGAGAGCAACCACTTATAGCACTTGCAAGCACTTGAGTAAGGCATAAAAAATATGTTTGTTTGGCGTAACGGAGAAAAAATATCAGGGTCGGTCGATCGATAACTTTGGAAGGATTATGCCTGAAGATATTGCTAACCCACTTTTGACCAAAAGTGGATTTAGGCCCTTTTGGACATGGGCTCTTCATAGGGATTGCTTTGGTAGTCGGTGACCTTGGTGACCTCATGTGACCTTTGTATCCCCCAAAGTTAAAACACTGATAAATTGCTTGCTGTATCCACTCTGTCGATTGTTTTTATGACACTTGGATACATGGTGTAGTGTCCCACATTTTGGTAACCTCATATGACCTTTGTGTGCCAAAAAATGGGTAGACGTTTCATATAGAGTCCCCATGGATGCAAATGAGGTATTACACTTTGATTCCCTGTCATTGCCCTGTATACTTTGGTGCAGTGTGCTCTTGACGGAATGAATGGCATATCTTAATTTGCATCATGGCCAATCTATAGAGGGGGGTAAATGCAAAGGCTATTTAATCTATCAACGCCATTACGTACGCCCTATTTACGTACTGCGCCCGACTGGTCGCCATCGTGGAGGACAACCCCATGTGTTTACATGATTGCACACATATACGCTGTATACACCATGGCACGACCAATGTCAAGTATTTCAAATTTTGCGAATTTACTTACAGCAATAAAGAACGAATATCTCACTAAAAGACCATTGGCGACATCAATCTGTTACCCTTATCCACATTTTACCTTATCCCAATGACACAGAAAATCCTGAGAGAAATTTCCGAATCGACAGTAACACGGCCTGATCCATGTAACTCAAAGTGGTGTATGTTCAGTTCATTTCTAACTTAAAGTCATAACCATGGTCATACTAATTCGTTTGCAGGTTGGGCTGCAAGATGCGGTTGTTATCAGCCTAAAATATTGCTGATGTTCTCTGTACTTCTTGAGCTGTTTATACTAATAAATTTTGTTTAAATTTTTCCAAATTTTCCCGTTTTTGCTTTCCGATAGATTTTTGTTATCATTAGAAAACATGCTATGAAAACAACCCCATTTAACAAACGGAGCTTTTCGCATTCTGATACAAGCACACTCCCAATCGTTCCTCCTTTTAACGTGTAAGAGTCTGCAAAACTTAAAATGTGGTTTGTTCCTATTTATGTGTATTGTGTTCTCTACTTGATATGAGAGCCTGGCACTTGCACATACACCCCATCAAGTACCGTGGGAAAACAAACTTACGGTTTTAATGATAGAAGCAATAATGCATGTTGCAAAGCCCTATTCAATACTGTGCTACTAAAAGTGGTTAACCACTAAAACTGCGGTTTTTGTTTAGATCTTGGGAATGAAATGGATTCGAGGGCTCAAATTTCAGGACGACAATGAGAAAAATACGGCCTTCAGCTGATTCAAAATCGATACTACTTCCGGGTTAAATCTGGGGGGTCCCATAACGATCGGAACACGCCCCTTTAAATAAGGTAAAGATACTCTGAAATCATTTGTCACCGAGACTGCTCAGAACTACGTAAATTTAACAAACAGGAATCTTTACTCTATAGAGATAACTTACGCCTATAACATCTCACAAGCAGAAAGCCGTCAAAACAGTCGAAACAAAATGAAAACAAAACAAACACCAAACTGGCCAAATAAAACAAAAATACACCTGCAAAGAAAATAGTAAATAGTCCATCTTTGACTGTAAAAGAACAATACATTTTTGTGGAAAAAAATCGCCAACGCCGTTTTCTCATGTGAGGGAGAGTTCTTGTTTCCGCGCTGTCACGTGGGGATTTTCCATACCGGGAAAGCTCGGTAGAATTTGATGCCCCTGTCCGTTGTGGAACGATTCCCGAACCCTTATACACAAAGCAAAAAATCAGTATTTTGTGGCTAAGAAGTTAATATTGTTAAAAAATGTGATAGTCATGATAGTAATAGCTATAATTTTCCGGATAATTTTACAATGATTTCATGAGGACCGGCCGAAAAGTTTTGCACAAAATAACCGAAATTGGCTTCTTCCGGGTTTGTTTCTATTCGGTTGTTTTTATTTTCTCATGTAGGCCTAACGGAAATAAATGTATAATTGCTGATTTAAGTGCAATTTTTCGTGAAATTTCACTTTAATAAGATCTGTTTTCAATATAAAACGTATTTAAAAAACATGAGAACAAACTTGTTATTTCATTAGGATATTTAATAGGCCTATACACCGCTGAAAGTGCTGTGTCTGTGTGGCTTTACTCGGCACTCGCCAGTGCGCAGGCTACCTCCAGAGCTCTCTTGGTTGTCCTCCAACATGTCGCTGCTCGGCCGTCCGTAGATAAGTGGGTCTTACGCAAGAGGTGTTAATGGCTGATGACGTAGTATTGCATACACTCTATATGAAAAGTCTACCAAAAAAGGTCAGAATTATAAATTGCACTCACCGAGTGGAGTCAAGGATCATCTGGAGGTCATGGCCCCAAAATGGTCAGAATTGTAAAATTGCTTGGTGTATCCACATATGTTGATCAATTTCCATAACACTTGGATTCACATGTCCCACATGTTGGTGACCTCATGTCACTTTGGTGACCTCATTTACCTTTATGGCGCAAAAAAGATCAGAATGTTGTTTGATTTTCATAACACTTAGATACAGTGGCCCTTGGGTAGTGTCCCACATGTTTTTTACCTCATGTAACCTTTGTCCCCATTCACAAACCGTGACAGCAGATGACACATGCATTCTGTGAATTCTGTATTTTTGTACCAAAGAAATAATTCTCAGCTTAAAGGCACTATCAGTGATCCGCCCAAAAGAGTCCAAATATTTGAATTTTGAATGAATAGCTTAGGATAAGTCTGTAGAATTGTCATAAGTTATCTTTTCCAACTGAAAAATTGACAGAAAAGGAAGAAACATAGTGTTCTAAGAGTTGATTCTCCATTCAAATAGTAGTTAGTGTCCGTACAGACAGTAATGATTAAAATATTAGATTTTGTCTTTATGTTGCTTTTGATCTTATATTTTGCAGGGTATGTTAGGATACCTATACTTGTTACAAACATGTAGAAATCTGATTTTTTTTAATTTATTTTTATTTTATGATTTAGCAACTCACTGATAGTGCCTTTAATCCTTTCAGATATTTTTGATGCAAACCTTTACATCATTACAAAAATCAGGGCCTTTCCATTTTTTAGGGACATGTGATATGTGAAATCTCTCATTGCACTTAAAGACACTATCAGTGATTTGAAAAATATTTGAAATTTGCAGGAATAGCTTCAAAGTGAAGGATAAGTCTGTAGAATTCTCATAAGTTACCTTTTCCAGCTGTAGTATTGAAAGAAAAGGAAGAAAACGGCAGTGTTCCAAGATACGATTCTCCATTCAATTACGTGTTGTAGTAAGTGTCCGTTCGGACAGTAATGACTAAAATCTCCGATTCTGTCCTTATTAGGCTGTTAGGTTGCTTCTGGTCTTATCATTTGCAGGGTATGTTAGGATACCTGTACTTGTTACGTACATGCTAAAATCTGATTTGTGATGATTTTTTCGATTTGCTGATTTAGCAAATCACTGATAGTGTCTTTAATTCTAGATGTGAACAACAGAGATCTTCAAGTCTAAGGCTGGTATTCTCAAAGGGAGTCTAACTTCAGACCTGGGTTTAAACCAGCCTAGTCCTACAGGAGTGGACCTTTTTCCTTTCAACATGCTCTTAATGTTTACTGTAACGGGTGAGAAAATAACTCATGGATGGGCTGTTCCGGTCCATTCATGAGGAATTTTCTCGCTTGTTATTTTTAACTTTGAGAGTATGTTTAAAGGAAAAAGGTCCACTCATGTAGGACTAACCCTGGTTTAAACCCAGGTCTGAAGTTAGACTCACTTTGAGAATACCAACCTAAGTATTCTGTCATAAAAATGCCTGCATAATTGTGATGAATACACCGATTTCAGATTCCACAAGATGCAATGTAATGTGAGCACTGAGCATAGATGACGTCGCAAACCCTCACTCATGCATTAAACAGTGAAACTCTCAGGAATCTTGTAAGTCATCAAACTTGCGATAGGCAATGCATACCTGTCGCTTTGGTGTGACATCATCAGCTGCTCAAATTAAAATACATTCATGTGAAATTGGTGATTAAGGCTTAAAGGCTGACTCAGAGATTTAACGAGGAGGGCGCTCAATTTTCAAACAAATCATGTTTTTTTGCATGTACATAATGGTTGTCCAAACACTAATCACTGTGTGAAATAGCTAAGCTCAAATCAAAGTACTTTATACAGAGAATCACAACTTTGTTATAAAATCCGGATTTTTTGTTATAACAAGTGTCCTGTGGCACTGTTATACTACACATGTTTACAGCATGAAAACAAAAAATCCCATTCATCTCAAACTTTGGCAATGTGCATTTTAAGGTGACTATAAAATACACACAAAAAAAATATATTTCAAAATCTCTGAGTCAGCTTTTAAAGGTGCAACAAGAGATTTTGAGACACCAAGATACTGTGTTATAATAGTAATTTGATATAGATAAGACACTCAATAGATCTCTTACCCTGTATTTGGCTACAGAAAAAAAATGGTGATTTTGACTTGTTTATTTTTCAATATAAAACATAGGCTGAATTTCGTATTTGCTCCTATACGAAATTAGAAATTTGACAATTTTTGTACCAATGAAACATTTCTCAGCTTAATCCTTTTAGATGGTAATATTTTTGATTGAAAGCTTTACATCAGGGCAAAAATCAGAATTTTCACATTTTTTAGGGACACCTGTCATTTGAAATCTCTCGTTGCACCTTTAACCAATCAATGCTCAGTCTGGAAATCTTTTACAGTTTAAAAGTTGTCTCCAAAGTTGTTTCAAATATTAGACTAATGGAGAGAAAAACAGACCCATTTAAGTTTTGTTGTATTGGTTTTTTAGGTGCAGTAAAATGGTTTGTGCAATGTGAGGTGTCCTACTCTGAACTACATCCACAAGGGCACAGTTCAGTTACTTGTACATATTTGGATTTACATAAACTGACCCTGTGTGTTGTGGGTAACATAACATAATTACATCATTCTTCAAAACCAGGTGTTTTTAATATAATGAATGAAAGTTACTGAACTGTGCCATGGGAATGGGACTTTATCATACCACTAAGGAGAGATCAAAGGATACCGCCTACCGGGTATATTTTCGTATCAGGTCAGTGAGTGCGTATTCAGCGCGTACTACGCATTATATCCGGTCAGTGTCCGCGTACTCGTCTGATCCATTTATAGAGCGGGTGTGATTCTTTGCTTCTACGCGTTGGGCATCAAATTTGTGTTTATAATACTTTATTTATGGAAAAATTATTTGTGTTTAATACAGAACGGACGCATTTTGTTATTATAAATATATTTTGAGTGACTTAGTGATATGATAAATTCGTTATCGGGTTCAGCGTCGCTCTGATACGGGGAATTACCGTGCGCTTAGCCCCATACCGGGTTCATCCTTCGGTTTCAACCGGCATGGGGCTTCGCGCATGGTAATTCCCCGTGTCATAGCTCTGCTTCACCCGATAACTAATAATATTGGCTTACATAGTTATGAGCTACAATATGCTCATCCCCAAGGACACAGTTCAGTGAGCTGTGTATGAATTAACTGATGAATGAAAGTTACTGAACTGTGCCATGGGAATTGAGACTATATTGGTTTGCATAGTTATGAGTTATATGCTCATCCACCAAGGACACAGTTCAGTGAGCTGTGTATGAATTAACTGATGAATGAAAGTTACCGAACTGTGCCATGGGAATTGAGACTATATTGGTTTGCATAGTTATGAGTTATATGCTCATCCACCAAGGACACAGTTCAGTGAACTGATGAATGAAAGTTAATGAACTGTGCAATGGGAGTTGAGACTATATCGGTTTACATAGTTATGAGTTATATGCTCATCCACCAAGGACACAGATCAGTGAGCTGTGTATGAATTAACTGATGAATGAAAGTTACTGAACTGTGTCATGGGAATTGAGACTATATTGGTTTACATAGTTATGAGTTATATGCTCATCCTAAGGACACAGTTAGGTTAGCTGTGTATGAATTAACTGATGAATGAAAGTTACTGAACTTAGTCATTAGAATTGAGACTATATTGGCTTACATAGTTATGAGCAGGGTCGTACCCAGACCTGTAGGACCTCGGGGTGAGAGGGATCTGTGATAAGTAAAAATAGGCTGGACACAGTTCAGTGAGATGTGTATGAATTAACTGATGAATGAAAGTTACTGAACTGTGACATGGGAATTGAGTCTATAGCTTACATAGTTATGAGTTATATGCTTGTTCACCAAGGACACAGTTCAGTGGGATGTACTTGAACTTGTATTGACATGAAGTGACCTTGTAGGTTTGTAGGTTATGGGTATTACAAATCACACTTAGAAAGCAGGGGAATGTATTTTCTATGCTCAGTGGTGAATGAGAATTGCTGAACTGTGCGATGAGAATTGAGAATATATTGGTTCAGAGTGATATGATAGCTTAAAGGTGCAACAAGAGATTTTGAAGCACCCAAATATTGTGTCATAATAGTAATTTCATATAGATTAGACACTCAATAGATTTATTACTGTGTATTTTGCTACAGAAATGTCTTAAAACAGAGAAAAAAGGTTATTTTGATTAGCTTATATTTCAATATAAAACATAGGCTGAATTTTGGTTCTATACAAAATTTATTTTGTACCAATGAAACATTTCTCAGCTTAATCCTATCAGAAGGGGATATTTTTGATGGAAAGCTTTACATCAGGACAAAAATCAGTACTTTCAATTGTTTTAGGGACACCTGATATATGAAATCTCTCGTTGCACCTTTAAAAATCTGTGTACTTAGTGAAATGTTCTACCATAATGTGTGCTGAAATTGATGTAAAAATGTGTAATATATTCAGTACAGCTTACCAAAGATCAAAAACTTCTGTTGATTGTAGAGGCTGTATATGACCACCTGTATTGTACATGCCATTATTTTGGCATTGGTTTATTTTTGTTTCAGTAATGGAAACAATAATACACAAAAACATATTTGTGTAGTTATATTGTACTTGACATAGATTCTGCAAAAATAAACAACTTGCCCACAATTTTCTATAACTTAAAAATTGCAAGAAAATATTTGTATGCAAAAATAACGGTTTATACAATAGCTCAGTCTCTGAACTTATACAAAGTTTTTTTTTTCTATTTTACTGTAGCAAGACGGAGTACAGGTATTGTAATAAATAAGCCAAAGTAGTTAGTACAGGATGGTCTGAACGGTTTGCTTCATTTGTAACTAAGTATTTCTACCTACACTGTTAAATATGCCCAGAAATAAATGTCGTTTTAACTGGCAGCTGGGACTCACAACAGTTAACACAACATTTTTTACAGTTAAAGGGGGATGGTCCGATTTAAAGTTTTCATCTTCATAGAATGGCCTTCACCCAAAAACCCCATCTGTAAAATTTCTCTCCAATATTTCAACATGTTTTGATGTAAGAGCTAGAAACATGATTTTGTGAGCCCCATAGAGTACTGTGTAAAATGAATATTGGTCGACCAAAAGGGAGTACATTGTCGCTCATAACCTTCAAACCAAATATCCTTTAGCCATAAGATTTCACAGGGTAAATGAGAAAAATAGTAGCTTTCTTCTGATACAAAAAATTCGACCACTTCTGGTAAAATCTGGGGTTCTGGGGATGAAGCTATTAGCGATTGGGCCATGGACCTTTAATTGCACTTTTTAACAGTGATACATGGTCTTTGGTTCAGAATCCCTTGGAACAAACTGAAAATGTGCCCACACACTCACCAAGCAGTCTTTTTGTTTTTGACTTGTAGAGGCACTCTGGAGTTTATGATCACCACCACCTATGCTCCAGGAACAGTTCTTCCTTACTACCCTCAAAGGGCAGCTTTTGCTTTTTCTAATCTTTAGGGACATTTTTTTCCATCTACCAGGAAAAAAAAACCGGTATTTTTTTTCTAAAAGACCTAGAGTGGGATTCGGACACCAGGCCACCATATCATGAGGCTCGCATGAGGCCATTGTTTGCAAAAAATCTCTCATCAAATCTCTAATCAAAACAAATTTGCTCACAAGTACATTTCCAAAATTAGCTTCATTTTCATAACACCACATAATCCAAATCTTAAAATTCCCAGAAAATTTTTTCAAGAAATTATTTGGATGTACGAATAAACTATTAATAATAAAGTTTGATCAATTTTGATCAATTAACATAAAAACATTTGATTATCTCAGTTCATTGACCCAATCCAGGAATATCATTCATATATTTAATTTACCCAAAATATCTACCCACAATTTGGTAATTGAAGGCAAAAATATGGGTCAATACATAATACCGTAGCCATCCATAGTTACTAAACCATGTTAAGGACAATACCATCACAGAGCACTGTTTGTTTCCAAAATAGCCGCCAAACTCAAGCCTGTGGTTATAGCTACACCCCAATAAACCTAAGATGGCACTCAATTCACACTATTAGGATACTATACTGTACAGACAGGGCCCGACAGATTAGAATAGAAAAGTGCGGCCGGAGGTAAACATTAGAGTTACGGGCCCCCTGTTACCAACTCGTTTCCCGACCAATGGGGGTGTGGGTGGGGGGGGGGTCCAGTTGAAGTGTGCAGTGGGAGCTGTATAATGTTAGTATCGATGCAACTTAATGGGCGTTTGTTTGAATTATTATATTTGTTTATGAGACGGCCCAGGAGGTGGGGTGCGGGGGGGGTTTCTTGTCGCGCACGGCGCGGAAGCTGCACAATGTTCACTTTCCAAAACACATTTTCTCATGACAAATTTGATAGAAACAAATATAAATTGTGTTTTACTTTTAATGATAGAGGTATATGAAAAACAGTTTTTAAAAAGAAAAATAATAGCTGAGGTTTTATAAAATACATAGCTGAGGGTTTTAGTTCTGTTTCAAATAATAATATAAAAGTGTTCATGGAGAGTTCATATATGAAGTGGGCCCGGGTGGGCGCAGGCAAGAAGCGCAGAACCCTTGCAATGTTCACTTTCCAAAAAAAAAATTCTCATTATATTGATCGAAACAATTGAAATTTAAAATTCATGACCAACCGTTTTTAAGAAACAAAATCTTAAAAGTTTTTGTGAATTCCTCAAACCAAGAGAGGCCCCGCACTAAATTAATTAAACCCGCGCCGTGCGAGAAAGAAAAAAAAAGAAACGTAAATGCTACAATAGGCGGGGCCTTCAACGTAAGTAGGTATTCATTTGTCTCCGCCTCCGTATCCGCCAATGCATCTTGTGCCATCGCTCTCTCTCTCTCTACTTTCCATCCACATCTCTCACTTTCTTCTCTCCCTCTGGACTTTTGTCACAACCGCAAGGGCTGAACTTTTATTTTTTACTTCCCGCCCGGGCCGGGGTCATTAACCCCCTGTGACCCCCCCTCTCATGGGACTGGAACAGACCTGGATCGATGAGCACTTGATAATTGAGCTGTGCTTCGAATCCACAATTTTATTTTGATAACCCAGAATGCGGCGATTCTCCTGAAATGGTCATAGCCAAATGAGGTGCCCATAAGTATTATGAGCATGCACACATGACACATCATCATAGTTGGGCACCACCCAATGGAACCATCTATCATTGTATTTGGGCACCACCTATGTATTATTTGTTAGAGACATGCAAGAATTTTATGTTCCTTGCATTTAGCGAGGGACAAACAACATCCATTTTCTCTTGTGCCACATGCTGTCACTCCTGCTGAAATATCTCTTTTCTTAAGCAAATTTAACAGGGGTCATCATGAGAACGTGTGGCTTAAGAATGCAGGAAACTTTTTAGAGGTACTGTTTTTCTTCCTTTGATTGGTTTTTCACATATTATTGCAGAAAAGGGCCATTCTTCAAGATGTCACACATGTGACCGACTTTATTTGCCTCCCACGACAAAACCACCAATCTAGCGAAGTGGAAACACATCTTGGTTAGGTTTGAACAAAATCTCAACCAAAAATGTTTCACTTTTGTTAGATTATTTTGTTTTTTTTTCTGTCATGGGGGGGGGAGGCAAATGAAGTCGGTTTTCACGTGTGTGGACATCCCGAAGAATGGCCAAAAACAAAATGGCCCGTCAGACCAATGTGGAAAGTGCAACACAGGTAACATGATGCATGACGCACAGATTTTAAGTGTTGTGCTTGAACACAGCAAACAACAATGACCATGCAAGCTGCTTGTTTTTTTACGCAACAAAGGAGGATGGACATGCAGGGCGTTGAAAAAAATTGGTACGCTCTTGGTCCATCAATAATATACGGGATTTGCTGTGCTTGTTTAATTCTATAATTTGAAATCCTATCAAAATATATGTCGCTCGGCGCATACCGTTATGTGCCTGCAAAAGCACTGTGTCCATTGCAGGTCAGAGTAGAAAAACAAGTTCAGTGTCCAAAAGGAGCAATAGGGGGACATTTCTCCCCGGGGGGGGTTCTCTCACAGTGGGCTGAAAGACGGGGTATGTGCGCCTATAAGACCCTCAATTTTCAGGCTCTTTTCAGTTCCAGAGGACCCCCTTTGAGTACCTTTCAGTTCCGGAGACCATACTGTTCATGTCCAAAGCCATATTCTACCAAATTTTCTTCAAAAAAACCTCAAAAAGTAAGCTTGAAAATGAGGGAAATCGCAGCTTATTTTTTTGGAATTTTTTGAAAACATCAGTTCCGAGACCCCATTTTTGGGCTTCAAATCAAGCGCCGGAGCCTCAATTTGAAATCCGGGGAGGCACATACGTACCCAAAAAAAAGTTGAGAAGCCACCGGGCATTTCTCTCTCTCTCTGTTCTCACTCTCCTTGCGAAACCGTAGTAGTGGGGACTCCACACTAGGCTTTAATGTTTTAATCATTAATAATCGCTAAAGTGCCCCCTATTTATATTTGAAATAATTGGCTCTCACTATGGTTTTCCAATCTTTAAAAAAATTGTCTTTTTCATAGTGGGGACCTTACTTCTTTTAACCCCCTATGTGGGGTCAGTAGGGGGTTCCCACTCATGGTCCCCACCAGTCATAAAGTCTTTCGCACCTCATCCCTATCTCTCTCGATCCCGTCTCTCAAACTGTAAAATGAACATATACACGGGGACTTTGTAGTGGACTCCACTAAGAAAGAAAGAAATCTCCACAAAATGTAGCACCGTAAAAGTGGGGATATCAAAATGTCCCCAATATGCATTCGGGTCCCCACTTTTACAATGAAAAAACATGCAAATGTCCCAAAATGTCCCTACATCTACAGATTCACGAGTGCTCTCTCTCACTCACACACACACACACCGATATTGATTGGGGATGCCCCACCAATCAAAGTCAACATTCAAAAAATTGCAGAAAATTAGCCAGTTATCTCAGCAGCAGTCCCAAAACCATGGTCTCCAGTCAAATGACCCATGCTACACCATTTGTTGACACACCTATCCCCCACCACCACTCCTACCTACTCCTACCCTCACCACCTCTATCCTCGCCCCCCTAAAGCAAATCAATGGTGGAGGGGTAGGGGTTCGGGATTAATTTATATGACCTATAAACACAACTTGACCAGTAAATCATAGCCAGTAAAAATGACAATCATTTGACATGTGGATAGTACTGACTGCTTATCATTAGTCCAGGGGTTTGTGTTCTCATGTGAGCGCTTTGTTGTCTGATACAACTTCTGCTTACATATTTCCTACTCGGATCATCAATCATGTTTTTATAAAGAAAAAGTCTCTTAATTAATTGATAAGTTATTGCAAGATGCATGATATAAGGAAGTGATGTTTCAGGGCCGTGAACTAGATATGCAGAATGTAATCGTGAACCACTCTCTCTAGATAAAGTGATGTCATTGATGGGTGTCTGCTTTATTTGCTTGACTTCAACATATTTTATACAGTGGTTGTAAGGGGGGAGTTTCAGTTACGACCCCATCTGACACACCAACTCCTTTTTTCGGAACAAATCACAAAAAATAAAGCACATGTTTATTCGTTAAGATTTCCGAATTCATAAGTGTGTCAGAAAAAATGGGTCAATGTTACGAAAACTCCCATTGTAATGCTGTATTTGTTTATTGTTTTTTGTTTGCTTTTAATTTCTCACTTTTTTATTTTTTTTATTTTTTTTATGTTTTACAATTATTTTAATTAAAGGTTTTGGCCCAGATTGGCTAAAGGCCTTGTCCCCAGAACCTCAAGTTTTATCGAAGTGTTTGGTTTGGACGTTGTGAGTGAAAATGTGCCATTCGTCGACCACTATTAATTTTTACACAGTACTCAAACTACCTTCTGCTCCGAACGAATAGTCACCTCCAACCTGCACAATTCCAAAGTCTGAGATGACCCAGATTGTTGGTTTTGATGTAGTAAAGTAAAAATACCATAGGCTACTGTGAATAACAATTTCTGGATCTGAAATTTTATTACAAAGATGTAGTTTTCCATTTTGGACACCAAATTTTAGTAATAGTAGTAAAACCAAAGTTTTAAATTCGGTTTTGTCCCTGCTAACGGGGGTGGCCGCCATTAGCCCTTTTAGTTCTACCAGGGTTAACAGCTACCTCCTCATCAGATTTTATTAGAACCCCGATGACAGTTTAGCCGCCACTAATCCGGCCTTGGGACAGGTAGTGTTCAATATGTTGTTGCGCTGAGAGGCTGCACACAATTCTCGTGCTCGGTGAACTATCATTTTAAAGGAAAAAGGCTCAATCTCAGACTCCGGCTCATCATCCTCCGAGGGTACTTTTCTTGTTGAGCCAAAGAAACTCGGTTGTTCTTGGGGACGTTCCTTTGATGCCTATTCTCCAAATTTGGAATAGAAATACCTGGCCATATTAAAAATGTAATTTTGAACAGTTTAAGAAGCTCCTGAAGAGCCATCTATTTCAGGATGCCTATCAGCAGTGCTTTCTTGAGCTTGAGCGCGTTTTTGAACATTTTTATGTATTTGACGCTAGGACAGTAAATTGTGTTCCTGATGATTGATTGAGGGCACTGGTACCCAGGATACCAGTAGCGGCCCTCTAAGAAAACCTGACCTGACAACAAATGAGCTTAACTTGTGGACAAGCATAATGCAAGAAACACTATTTGTCAGAAATTTTGTAGAGTCGCATCCTCAGGCAAATCTCTGAGCTCGGCGCTTCATGATGTATCTTTGCTCCTTTTCTTCAACTCTGATCTATCACTTTGTGGGGCATAACCAGCTACCAGCAGGGCACACCGAGAGAAATATGCGGGCCCGGGGGGACCTTTGGTTATGGTCCCAAATGGGCCCCCGTTTACATTTCATTTTTCCATAACCCCATGGTGAATAGTAGATTTTGCAGTTACAATGGCTGCGAATCGGCCTCCGCAGGGGGGTTTGGGGAGCTGTATAATGTTTGATCAATGCAACTATGGTGTTTTTGTTTGCTTATTCAATTGTGTTTAGGAGGAACGGCCCATGAGGTGGGAAGCGCGGAAGCCCTTGCAATGTTCACTTTCCAAACCACAATTTCTCATGAAAAATTTTTGATAGAACCAAATAGAAATTTGGAAGTGTTTCACTTTTTAACCTGATAGTATGATAAACGGTTAACAAAGTAAAATATATCCTGATGGATTTAAGTTTGGTTTTCAAATAATAACCAGTGTTTACATGGGAGAGTTCATATATGAAACGGCCCTGGGATGGGTGCAGGCCCGAAGCGCAGAACCCCTGCAGTAATCACTTTCCAAAACACTTTCTCATGTATATTTGATAGAAACAATGTGAAAATTGGTAAGAAGTCCACTTTATAATTCATGACCAACCGTTTTTTCAAAATCTTAATTGATTGTTTTGTGTAATTTCTCAACCAAGAGGCTCTGCACTCATTTATTCACCGCGCATAGCGCAAAAAATGGAAATTTTTCGTGGGTTACTCGTAGTTCGCAACATAATAGGGTATCATTGTCCACAGGAGGGAGGGGGAAACGGCGTGCCCCTGTAATCTGCCAATGCGTCTCATTTCTAGCTCGCTCTTCTCTCCCTCTCGTCTCCTCCCCTTCCCTCTCTCTCTCACTGTTCTCTCCCTCTCTGACTTTTGTCACAACCGCCAGGGCTGAACTTTTTTATGGACCCAGGGCCCCCTAGGACCCCGGCTGGGGTCAATTACCCCCTTTGCCCCCCCCCCCTCTTGGCGGTACTGCATACCTTCTCAAACCTCCCACCTCCTCCTCAAAAACCATTAAATTGACCATATCTGTCTCGCTCCTCACCCCCCATCACCTTCTCCACCAATTCCGCTTTCAATCAACCAGACCCCCTCCCACAAACCCCCTCTTCCTCGCTGTCCACCACAACTTATACCTTCTTTTTACCTCTTCTTTCCCTCCTACCCACTTTGCTAACGCCCCTACGCTCTCCATCTCACCTCCTGACATAGCACATATCCACCTCCTCTTTTCCTCCAACTCCTCACATATCTCCTCTCCCTCTCAAGCTTCCCAAATTCCCGGATCCCTATCCTCACCCCAACCTGGCTCTCAGGCTTTCCCCGTCATAGAGCAGAGATGCCCATGCGTGACCCATGGTGATTGCTTGCAACATCTTTTTTAAATTAAGGCCCGGTGGCGGCCATCCCAGCTTTCGGTCTGGCTGGGCCCATGTTTCATTTCCACCATATGAGACGTATTGGAGTCGAAGTATTGACGAACAAGAAGCATGTTATAAATACTACTCTTTTTCAGAATGTGGCAGGGCATACCGACTGGGGTGGGGGCTCGAAAAATGAGACGATATGGACCAGACTTATTTTCATACCCCTTTTGCCACTGTTCCTCTGGAAATTTAGACGCATTTCCAATTCAATCCACAGCCCAATTTGGGCAAATTGATGTAAATTTACGTGTGCTTTTCGTCTAGTTAAAATTTAATCAGAGCAAATCACCAAAATTGCCCAAATGCAGGTTTTTGTTGTACAGATTTACGCAATTTTATTTATTTTCAGCCCGGTTTAGGGCCATTGTCATCATTTTTACACTGTTCCGCAGGCTTTTGGTCAAAATGGATTCTCATGGCTGCTGCCTCCAGATGACAAGCCAGAAACTTTGACACAGCAGAGAAGACAGTACAGCAGCTGCCGACCATATGTCAGCTGATGGTGTCTCCCCCTCCCCCATATCAGTGACCCACTTTGAGGAAGTTATGTCAATGATGACCAGATAGTCAGTCAAAGGAGGCCAAACACATGGCGGTTCAAACCCGCCCATCCAAAGTAGCCATCTCATTCTCCCAGGAGGAGTAAAAGACACAAATGTCTTCCCCTCGGAGGGGAGGTGCTTGGCAATGTCCGGGCTCGGGTACATGAAGCCCGAGAGGCCGCCTCGACCTGTTGTTCTGATGAGAAGACCCTGACAGCTCTCTCTGATTCTAACCAAGTCAGGGGCAGATTAGGTGAAGATGCAACCCCCCAAAGAACTAAAGGAGTGTCCAAAGCTAAGGAATCAGCTGCAATTGACAGAGGGGTGAGGACACTAGCACGGACGCAGCTGCAGCAATCCCTGCATCAGACTCAACAACTCCCTGACGCTGACCACCGTCCAAAGAGGGGTCATTGTCAGAGGAGTGCCCTCCTGAGTCTGAGGTACCAGACCCAGACACTGCTGGGGAAGGAGAAATACCACTGATAGCAACTGTAGATGAACTAGAGATAGCTGCTTTGGGCGCTGTACCTGCACTCCCCTACCGCAACGGGCGTGCTCACCCTAACCAGTGAAGCCGGGCCTACATTGGATGCGGAAAGCTCGGAATATGGAGGACCATATGCAGCATACCCAACCTGTATAACAGCCTGGGAGGCAAACTGAGGCATGCTCCAGAACGAAAGTACACCTCAAAAAGGCACATCAGACGGCCCAGGACCAATGACCGTTGTGCCACCAGACACCACAGCTGCACTTCCCTCCCTTGTTGGCACAAAGAACGACTCAACCCCAGTGGAGGGTGCAACGGTGCCTGAGTTCTCACCGCAGGCCATCCTGACCAGGGACTGCTTGCATAGAAGCCCAGCTGCCCTGCTGCAACCAGCTTGGAAGGCTGACCCTGTAGGTCTAGCACCTCAGATTGACCAAGTAACAACCTGACAGGCCAACCCACCCAGGGAGCAGCCCATCTGCTAAAGACAGAGCACCCTGGGCACCCGAGAGCACCCTAGGCACCATGCTAGGCAAGCTAGGCCAGGGCCCAGAGTCCCTGTGGCCGCAGTCATGGAAGATGCAAGTGCCTGAATCACCGTAGACACCACAGTAGCCTCTCTGAGTTTGTTTTTCGAAGTGACTGGATAGTAAAAACAGTTTTATAGTGGGGTTATAAATGAGAATCCCATTCTAGAAGTTTGGGGAAGAAGGTTTGAAGATGTTTTTCTATAGTTTGAAGGGTTCTGAATCAAAATTTTTGGGTGCAACCTCTGGGAAATGTGGGGAACTTTGTAAAATAAGGGGGTAAAATTAGTACAGGGGTAAATTTGAAATCAAGTCCAGATGTGTTTCATTGTACACCAATGTATTTGTCTCATTTCAGGATTTAAAACGTATAGTTTTTTGTCTAGGTTATGACCTTTAGTTACACGGCTACAGCGCTGATAAGGTTCAAGGTCATCCTGGGGCAAAAAAAATCCATTGCTCAGATTTTGTTGAAACTGGTGTCAAATTATTGCTCTGGTCATACTGAAGCAGGAAATGCATTTGAATTATTTGGGTGACAGCTCTGTATACAATTTGGGGTCAAGTTTTGGTGACCCCTATAGACTATGTAGACCCTTGTTACATTTTGTCCACTAATTACGAAACCAAATGCCAAACATTGTAAAATAAAGCATGAGGAACAATTCGACAACATTTTCAACAAGATCGGAGCACTGGGTAAGGTTTACCCCCAGGATGACCTTGAACCTTAATAGGGCTGTATTTGTTTACTAAAGGTCAGAACCTAGATAAACTATACCTTTTTTAATCCTTATAATGAGACAAATACATTGGTGTACATTGAAACACATTAGATTTGATTTCAAATTTACCCCTGTACTAATTTTACCCCCCTTATTTTACAAAGTTCCCCACATTTCCGAGGTTGGACCCAAAAATTCTGATTCAGCACCTTTCAAACTATAGAAAAACATCTTCAAACCTTCCCCAAACTTCTAGAATGCGATTCTCATTTATAACCCTACTATTAGTTTATTTCCTAGTGTGTATTAATTTATTTTAAACGGATGATTGGGCAAGGTAGGGGCAAACAAGGTCAAGCCCTACATCGGTAACTAAGCATTTAAGACAGTCAAAACTATTCCTTATTTTAATCCTATGAAGTCCACCAATAATTTGCACCGTTTTTTACCCAAATTGGTGCAACATTAAAATTTGACCCCTGTACAAATAAAATTGCCATTTTTGTCTTGCCTGAACTTTGTTCGGCAGAGACTTGGTAATCACTTTTCTGTCTGTCTGTCTGTGTGTCCGTCTGTCTGTGTGTCCGTCCGTCTATCTGTCTGTCCGTGTATGATTTATCTGGAGTTCTGTAAGGGCTACGATGATGTAACTTGGTGGAAAGAAGCGAGTTGATGAGTTCAAGAACTGATTAGATTTTGGGTGTAAAAATATACTAATTAAGTATCTAATTTGCATAATTTACCAACATTTTCCGCAAGGCTTGTGTACAAGTTTTCTGGAGTTCCGTATGGTATAATGATGTAACTTGGTGGAAGCGCGCTGAAGAGTTCTCAACTTGATTAGATTTTGGGCAATTTAAAGCAATAATAGCACATTTTTTTATGAGCGCCCAATTTTCCAAAAATTTTGAAATTTTTACATGGTTGCATTGTTAACTGGATAGTAAACTATACCTGTGAATGGTTAAGCTAAAAAATGTCTGTGTTGCAAACGAAGGAATTTTGTAATTAGAATAATTAATATTGGAGATCTCCGATAATAATTCAACGGCTGTTGGAAACGGCCTTCCAATATGAAATAGTCGGGAAATAGCGCATGTAAGTGTCTACGTTCATCCATTAGTTGTTTTATTGGTGCAGGCAAGTCAAGTTAGAGGTCATTTTCTTGAGTTGGCACTATTTCATCATGGACGGACATAAACTTAGCATTTCCAGCTCTACCGTTATGTACAATCTGGAATACAAATTTTAATTACAAAATAGCTTATTTTATGATAAATATGCGTTTTTTAGCATTCTCGTTCGCATGTATCAAATTTGAAAATTAGGGGCGCTCTTGAAAAAATGTGCTGTTATTGCTTTAAGTATGCAAATGAGCTAATTGATATGCAAAAAAATCAGCGTAATTGCTATATTTTTGAAACAGTACATCGGATACACAAATCGCTTCAGACTGCATGAAAGCCTATTAATGGTGCATCCTCTGGAGGGTTGCATTTGAAAGCTTGATATAGATGGCTTTAGGTATGCACATTAAGCTAATTAAGAATAATGCATATTGCTATATCTCTGAAACGGACATCGGAATAAGCACACTTCCTCACTAGTTGACTAGTGCTGCCATCATCTTTTGTGGTGCATGTGGGCCAATTAAAGGGTCATTTTGTGATGCAATTGATCTAATTAAATATGCGTATTGCAGTATTGCTGAAACAGGCACATTGGATATGCAAAATTTCTGTTTTTACATGGAGCCTGTGGGGTGTTGGCGAGGGGGCCATGTGGGGTGTTGGGGATGGGGTGTTGGAGGGTAGCTGTAGGTGTGTTGGGGAGGGGGTTGGGGGGGGAGGTGGGGGTCTTGTTGGCGGTGTTGGGCAGGGTGTGGGTTGTTTTGGGGAGGGGAGGGGATAGGTGTTGCGTGTGTTTGGCAGGGGGTGGGGTGTTTGGGAGTGGTTTTTTGTGGTTGTTGTGGAGGTGGTGTTGGCAGGAGGGAGATTGGTGTTGTGAGGGATGGGTGGGTGTGTTGCAGGTGTTGGGGAGGGGTTGGTGTTGGGGTGGGGTGTTGTGGGCGGGGGGTGTTGAGGGGTTGGGGTGTTGGGGAGAGAGGGTGGGCAAGGGGAGAGGTGGGGTGGTGGGGAGGGGAGGGGAGTGGGAATGTTGGGTCGGGAGCACGGGGTTTTTGTTATGTGGGTTGTGTGTTGTTGTCTCTATTATTGGTTGGGTCTGTTTTTCCTTTTTTTTGTGATTGGTGTTTTGGCGTTGTTTGTTTTTTTTGTCTGGGTTGGCGTTGATAGGGGGTTTTGTTGGCGGGGGTGTTCAGATGGGTGTTGCAGGTGTTGGGTAGGGGGTGGGGTGTTGCCAGGTTTTGTTTCTTTGTGTTTTGATTTTTGGGTTTACTGCTATTTGTTATAGGCCTTTGTTGTCGGTCAAAGGTTTTCATTAGATGTTTGAGATTTTTTTTATCGTTTGTGATTTTCTTTCTAAAGTGATTTTTGATTTTTTTTTTGCTTTTTTCTTTTATTGTGTTTTTTTAAGGTTTTTCGCTTCTCATAGTTCTTTTTTGTGTCTACAACGCTTCGGATCTCCCACACCCCGCCCCCCAGACCCCCCCCACGCCTGCACACCCACCCCAGCCCGCTCACTTGTTTATAGCCGACTTTTTACATGTAATCAGAGTTTTATTGTTTTTTCTTAAAAAAGAGGGGGGGGCGGGGGATATTGCAATCCTCCACTGTATCGCTTGCACAACTTTTGGGGGGAACACCCTTGACTCATACAGTTTGTGCTGGTGGTGCTGCTCTTTGCCTTACAACTATGCTTAAGCGAACTTTTGTGGTTCGAGAACCGCCTTGTTATTGCTTTTGCTGTTTTTAACATATAAGTCTGAAAATCTTTAGCTGCTGTGGATATTACAACTTACCTTTTCTGAATCCTTATGGTTTAGACCTAATGTGGTACACTTTTCAACATGCTTGTATCCAATATAACAAAATTGACCCTTCAATCTTTATATAGGCCCCAATTGCTCATAGAACCGCAAGATCGGAATCAAAACTCACATTTTTGAATAAGGCTTTCTTAAGGATATCTAGTGAACCATGGTAAAACCATAAGGTGCTAGAATCACGAAACGCACCTTTTACCAGTATTCCGAATTCACATCGTATAGCAGATGATGAATGCAACTCAGAAGAGAGAAAGAATTTTGAAACGCAAACCCCCCACCGCCCTCCCCACACCCCGCAACCAACCCCCCCCACTCCCAACACCCTGCAACCCCCCCACCACCCCCTCCCCAACACCACCCCGCAACACAGTTATGATGTGCCCCAAAACTCGTGCTCAATTTGGCATATTCTTTGTTTCAGCTCATTTTGGGTAAAAATAGCAAAAACGCATTTTATGTTTTATGATTAAAAATAAGAAAATAACTAATAAATTGTTTAGAATGTTAAAAAATCCCCTTTTACTTTTCTTGTAGTCTTCTAGCTGAGCTAACTTTACAACAGAATTAAAGGCTGGCAATTCCTTATTTTGCCTGAAAAACAGCGTTCAAATATAGCACTTTTATTTCAAATTCACTAACTGGGACACTACACAAATATTAAATGTGTAATTACACACCTTTTGTCTCTGTAACTTCTAAAGTCTTTAAAAAAATTTGAGGCCCAGATATTGTAATAATATCTTGAATACAGACCAAGCATTCTCATAGAACATCTGATGTCGAAAAATTCCAGTTGAGTTCATAAATAGGCCTATGCATTTTATTAGAATATATGTTAATAAGGGCATGCTATTATGTAATTGTTTAATAAACCCAGGAATGGCTGTCTCCATGAAACTTTGGAAATTAAATTGGACTAATCAAAAATGCCCCTAATTAACAATAATCTGTAGGTCAGAGTTACTACTTGACTTGATAACCCCGGAGCTAGCAGACCTTTGTCACACATCTCGAGTACAAATGTTTTGATGATTTATTTTTGACAGCCTGACATAAACACTGAAACGTGATGTCTCAATGCCTGCAAATGTGACGATCAGTGATGTATCAAAATCAAACATCGAAAAATCACAAAACATCAGATTTTTTACATGTCTATAACAAGTACAACAACAAATCAGGTAACCCCCACATATTCTACAAATGATAGGGCCAGAGGCAACCTAATAAGGACACAATCGGATATATTAGTTTACTGTCCGTTCGGACACGTACTACAACACGTAAATGAATGGAGAGTTATATCTTTGAAACAACTGCAGTTTGCTTCCTTTTCTGTCAATTCTTCAGTTGTGTTAGAAAGTAACTTATGAGGTTCTACGGACTTTATACTTCACTTTTAAATCCATCTCTGGCAAATTTCAAATATTTTGACTCTTTCTGACTGATGACTCACTGATAGTGTCTTTAATTGTTTCCCCGTGTCCATAGGCCCTAAAGCAATTCTCGCCTAGGCACTGGTGCCTGTAATTTCGTGTACGGGCAGAAAATACAAATTTCTTACAGATACGACCGCATTTGCAAGTAAAGATTACGTCACAGGGGGACTAGGTTGTGGATCCACGAAAAGCCCCCTTTAATTTCTAAGTTCTTTTCTATTAGAACAAGCTGTATTATATAGCAGTCGCTCACCCTGTTTTACCACCTCGCGAGCAACAGTTATAATAATCTAGTTGCTCGACCTAACGACTCCTGTACATTACGCGGCTCACGTCAAATTGAAAATGAGTCCATTACATTTCAAACCGCTGCAGAAGATGTGTTTTATTATTTCGTATCCGCGGTAACTGGATTTTGTTAGGCTTAAAGCCTACACATTGTTCATCTAAACGACGGAAGTAGCTCAATTGAATACGATTGTCACGATCTATAATAAAACATCGCAACCCAGCATATACATCAAAATTGTTTTGCCGACATTTTGAAAGCCTTTGACATTGTTGAAGCCTTCGAAGATCGACTGCGTAGGTTTGTGTCACGACAAATTCGAATGCGATTGCCTGTGTGGATGGTCGGAAAATGCGAGCTACATATTTGAGGACAGCATGGACACAGGTGAGTTTTATTGATGCGTTAACCTACCAGCTGGAATACGAGTAAACTAATTGAAAAGATACATTTTTTTAGTTGCAAGTTACAACCTCTGCGATTTGAGAATTTTATTTATGTTATAATTTAAAGATAAGGCGCCTAAATGGCTCAATCAAATAAACCGAATCAAATTGATTAAAAATAACTCAACACAGAAAACATGTATGAATAGGGTGAAACCGAAAGGGCCAGAAGTGTCCCCAGAAACTTCCTTACCTATGCCACAACAAATGCACATAGAGGAGGAGGCGAATATCTAGGGGCCTTAATTTAAGGTTGTCGAAGTTCGTTTACCCCCCAACACAGAAAGGTTTGACACCATTTGGTATTTAGTATGCAGACCCTCTACATCAATGCTAGGTATAGGTATTTATCTCAAATTGGTGTCTGGTATCACTTTTTCAATAGTGGGCAATTTAAGTTTACAACAGGGGTCAAATTTTTAAAAATGCCCCAATCCTGTTGAAATTATTCCATATGTCCATCTAATCATAAGGCTTCCAAAAAATGTATAGTTACCACCTACGACCATTATTTTGAGTTTAGGGTAAAAATGACAAAATGGTAAAACAGTGTCATCTCAATTGTACAGGGTCAACATTAGTTGACTCTGATTATATTTTAAAATACTTGCCAATATTGCCTTAGAAGAGGACTCCCTACAAAGTAATAGTTTTTGATTATGTTAAATGTTACTACTGGAGATAAGGGTCAAATAAGGTCAACACCAATTGGATTAATGTTGCCCTATGACCTATTTTGGTTCCCCACAACAGGGAAATATGCTGCAGATGGTACAACCTATTCCTTATTTTGACCCAGCTATATGAACAACTTCTCAATTTACCCAATTGGCGCAACTTCTGATTTTGACCCTGTACAGAAAGTGACCTTTTTAACCAATTTTATTAGGCATCTTTACCCTATTAACTCCCCAAACCAATGTCCTAGATGGTACAAACTATCCATTTTTTGGGAATCCTCATGACTAGACGGACAATATGGCATACATTTCACATTATTGGAGCTTTTTAAAAATTTGACCAAATGACCCCTATTGAGTATCTGATGTAGAGAGGGTCCATACTTAACTACCAAAATGTCAAACTTTCTGTAGTGAGGGGTAACGATGATGGTTGACCTAGGTCCCAAGCTTCCTCCTCTAACAAAGAGACGAGGCAATCACTAACACACAAGACGAGACGGAGACCCAAAACTGCTCCAATGAATAATTATCCTTTAAAGAGATACAAGATTTACTTCATTTGATTTCTGACATGCCTCAACGTTTTTGATTTTTGTATATTTTGAATATATAATACCATTTGCTCTGGTCACAATGACAACACATAAATGCATTTTCATTTCTTGGATGAAGTCTCTTGTGTAAATTTAGGTCAATTTTTGGTGACCTTTGTAGACCATGTAGACTTATTAACATTTTCCCCACTAAAATTACGAATTGAACTAATGCCAACGAACATTTTGACACCAGTTTCAACGAAATCGGAAGTATTTGTAAAGTTTATACTCCAAGGATGACCCACTTTGGGCAACTTCTGTAAATTTTTATGATAACGCATCTTCATCTTGCATTTGAGATGTCCTTTCCAAATATTTGTAGGTCCTTTGGGAGTCATATCTAAAAACGAACAAAGGCTAGGTCCTCTTTGGACCTAAGTTAAAAAATGCATATCACGCCTTGGAATTCTGCCTTTGCTCATGAAAATATATAATTTGGAAATGTTTATACAGAAAAGACAAAAATTGACCACACAAAAAATTTGTTCCAAAATCCCATTTTTTGAGCGAGTATACTCGCCTGCCGCAGGCAAAGATATAAAATAAAACCGCTCTAGTTGGCTTGCTATTGCCGAGTTAGGCACTGCAGACCCAAAAGAATCTCAGGTCACAGGCCTGTCCCCAGAGTCTGCAAATCATTTCAAATTTTTTTTTACGCCGGCCATGTAAAAACAAATGTCTCAGAGCACTAAGTCTTACTACTTGGCCGCTTTTTATAGTTTTTGTAAATCATACTTCTAGCTGATTTTCAAGTCAAAATTTGAATTTTTTTTTCTCAAATACATCTATTTCAAGGTTTTTGAATTTGACCCGTTTGAGGGGTCCTTTCAATATGGCCGTTGAGACCCCAGACCCAAATGTGGTTGATTCCAACGACGTCTTGTGGCAAATAAAATGACTACGTATAAAAGGGTTGAATATTGTGACTCATCTCTCGTTTTTAGTGTATAAAAAAGTGTTCCGACATCAAAAATTTTTTGATAGTCGCCGCCGATATTTTGTAACTATGATTGCAGAGTTATAGTAGAATTAAATCCGAAGTTTCCCCGAGTGATTTGTCATTTTGATAGATACGCATTGGAAAAAAAATAATCCAACGTTTTTCCCATTTTCTGCTGCGTGACGATGATTAAAGGGAGGCACGATATTGATACTCATAACATAGGGTTCCCCATTGTTTTTTTTTTTTATACCCCGGTCCAAACTTCCGAACTGACGAGGACAGCTTGGGACAATCAGAGTTCCCACACCAGTCTTATCGAAACTGTGATTTACATGTACAGGTATGGCATTACTTAAGTCGCCACTCCGAGGGCAATAATATTTTCAATGCATTCGTCCAACTATTATACAGCCTAAAACTTTGGACTGGAAACAATCAAAATTCCTTCCAGCTAGATCGATTTAAACTTTAACTGATCTCTCAAGTAAATCAAAGTAACATTTATTATCTTAGGTATAATATGGTGCATCGCATAAAATAAGGGAAGGATGAGTCATTTGCTTTTGTTCTGAGGTCCCGGTTTGAAAGCAGATATATTCCGGCGGGAGCAATAGTCCGGACTCCATAGACTATAACGGAATAAAGCGTGAAACTAATGTTGCGTAAAGAGTCAACTGAATCGATTGCCCTAGTTGTTCACCATTGTTCCCGGACTATGAGTACGCCGGACTATAATTCCTTCTACACCGGTTTTCAAAACCAGTGAAGTAAGGACAACAATACCGCTAGATGATTTATTTAACGTCCACTCTACTTGTAGAGCTTTTGATCGAAATCAGGGTCCCGATCTCCCATGGTCCTGTGGAAGTGGGCCATATAGACGAACCGCCAGTACCACTACCTCGTTCCTTCGCAAGGGTACATTTATGCCGGCAAGGCAGTCCCATGTACAGTGTCATAGCTGTCATGGATCATCAAAGTAACAACAGCGTGCCAAAGCGTTCATGTACATGTAAGTCGTTCCGAAAGAGTAGGGCGTTGAACCCATTTCGTGTATGATATGCTTGTCTGCTGGTTGGCCAAACTCTCAGTTTTAACTGCTCTGGTATTATTGTCATTTGATGAAGTAATCTATTGTCGATGAGTATATCCAAGCTAGAGTCTTACAGAATGACAATTAACTTGCTACAGTCGCTATCCCCCTCCTTCTGTTCCACTATTCTTTCCTCCCTTTTCCAACTCCATTTTTGCAAAAGCTTTGTTTTGCAGGCCTTCTTTCTGTGGGACTCTTACTGTGGTTCATCTACGCAGCTCTCTTGCTTCGAACCTCCGATCCGCAGATTAAGTAATATTATAAGCGCTTTTACTATAGTTTTAGATGGCGATTGCTATACACCCTATTTAGTCAATTTCTGTTACAAAATTCTCGCAATGTCTAGGAATATCGAATAGTACTAGTGGCGTAACCATAAGGGGGAAAGCTCCCGACACCAAACAATTGGAAAGGGGGAAAGTGGGAAGAAAAAAGGTGAGGAAGAAGAGAAAAAGGGTAGGAAATTGAATAGAGGGGAAAGAAAAAACGATGGAAGAGTTCAAAAAGATAAGGGAAAGGAGAAGAGAGAAGGGGTTGAGCCGGGCGCCGGGCCGGGCGCCGCGCCCGCCGCACGCCCGGGCTGCGCTGCCCGCGCCGCCCCGGCCACGCCCGCTTTCTTGTCTTTTCCCCCGCCTTTCTTGTGCCCTTTGTGGCTCTGGACACCTTCCTTTTTTACCTCTACAGATGGCCAATCCCCGGAGCTTCCTGGGTCAAAGATTATCCAGGGGTCCCAACTTGAAAAATAGATCAATTTTGTTGAAATGCATTCCACTCTCGAGTATATTATGGAGTAAAAAGCTGAAAAACGTAACTCATAGAAATAATGCACCAGAAGTTGTATTCATAGATTGAGCCCAACTCAACTCGCCAGTAGTAAACATTACTTTCTCTTTCATTAACTCAACTCAATTAAGCCATCTCAACTCAATCTAAGTTAATGCAACGCCCTTTTGGATTTTTCTATGATTATAGGCTTCAAGGGTAAGTTAGTTGATAAGGGTCAAATATAAAAAAAATGAGCAATTTCAGTGGAAGGGTTTCTCTTTTGTAATGATATTACAAATCAAAACAGAGTAGGATTGGACAAGGACGATAGTTACCACCCAAATTACCCCATCCCGTCATGCCCGCGAGGGGGAAGATGGGGGTAGTACTAATGATGGTGTAACGAAAATGCGAAATTACACATTGCCATAGAGTCTAAACTATACCTTATTTTCATACCGGTTTTCAGTCGGAGTTAGCACAAATAACATTTTGGAATCATTGTGACCATACTAACAATTTTGGATGCATTTCAACCAAAAGTGGACCGCTTTGGCAGGTTATCTTTTGTCACCTATCTCGTTAGTAACCCCTTCAGAATGGCCCTCGACATTTTGTGTATGTCATGGTAGCCCTGGTAAATGCTCTTTGCCCCCCCCCCACCCCATGCAGGTGATACCGACCAACATGCCTTGCTCACCCTATATAACAGCCTTGCTCACCCTCTATAATCCACAGTGGGTTAGATTTTGGCCGTAATGGCCCCATTTAGCATGTGTAGGAAACCTACTTAAAGCCCAATTAAAAAACGTATCACTGACCATGAAACTGTTGAAAATCAATGGCCATTTGTGAAAACCCATAAAGCCGAGAAAGAAAAAACTCATCATTGACCTATTGAAAACCTATGCCCCATTTAGGAAACCCAATTAAAGCCCAATAAAGAAACCCATCATCAAGGAAACCAAGCGGGCCATTATCGTGTTGGAGGGGAATCAGGGGTACGTCAACAATAATCCAAATACGACTGGTATTGTTTGTGTTGTTGTATATTGTTTGTTTGTTTTTGTTACACTGGTCAGTCCGTCTCAGATCAGGTAGTCATTTTTGTGCACTCTGTTGCGACCCCCCCCCCCCCCTCCCCGGCAGTGTAATGATGTAAGGTGGGCCTATGATGGAAAGTACAGCCAAACTTGATTTATTTTTTTACATTAAAATACATCAACGATATGGATAGACCATCCGCCAGAATGCAGAATTGTTTTGTAGAATAGGGCCAATCTCGTGATCTGTGAGTTCTCACTCCTCCATTCACAGTACTCCATCGAGGAATACTTGTTATAGTTGACTGAATTTATTTTTATTCTTTTAAAATAATAGGAAAAAGAACAGATCCTAGAACAGAGACTGTGGAAAACACCAGCTAATCCAAGATGATTGAGATCGATTAACTGAGTACAGATTTCGTTGACATTGAGAGAACTTTTGGCAATATTGAAGGGCACTGGCAGTGTGGGGTCTTTCAATTGCCAGGCCATGAACGTAACGCAAAGTGCTTATGCCAGAGGTCTTCGTCCAGAACTGTCGGAAGAGATTTTTTACTTGTTTTGACGGTACAAATTGTACAAAATCGACACTATAGAATTGTTTTCAAGTACAGTAGTAGAAAACAACTGAATGATATGAATATTTTATTTATCACGTCGTATTATGTCTTATTATTGTTTCATACCTCGAAATTCATTTAGTTAACTTCTTCTCTTCTTACCTTCAGGACAACTATAAATGACGTCACCACGGCGACTGAGACTTGCACACCCCAGAGAGCACTGGTATTTATCAAAACCCACAAAACAGGGAGCACAACACTTCAAACCATTGTCAACAGATTTGGATTGTTCCACAACTTGTCTTTTATCTTCAACAAACAATCAGTGAACAACGGACACTTTTACTTCCTTCCTTTGACTCCTAGAAGCCGAAAGTTGTTCCTACCACCTTTGAATGTCCAGGTTGGCGACTATGATAATTACAATTACGACATCTTAGCTGTACACGTGCGCTACAATAGAGTAGCCATGGATAGATTTATGAGGAAGGGTGCGAAGTACATCTCCATTATCAGAGAACCTAGTGGACAGTGGGAGTCTGCGTTTGATCACTTCATGTTTCAAGAAGCTTTTGATACTGTTGAGGGTATTCCTAAAGAGAAATGGCTAGAGACATTTCTAGATAACCCCAGTTATTATCGTGAGAGACTTCGACATATGTTGTACGAACACGTCCTGGGACGGAGATGGTATTACGCACAAAACAGTCAAATGTATGACTTAGGCTTGGATACTAGCTCGTCTACTTTTTACAATGAAAATGTCATAAATGCCACAATAAAAAGTTTAGAACGAGAATTCGATTTGATTTTAATTGGCCGAGTATTTTGAACGAATCTTTATTGATTTAAAAGACACATTTTTGCTTCCATTGAAGACATTCTTTATTTTTCTAAAAATAGGCGAGTGTCAAGGCGAACGATTACAGGTGACGTTCGCAGGAAAATACGCTCGTGGAATTATGCTGACGTTCTACTTTACCATCATTTTAACAACACATTCTGGAGGAAAGTTAAAGAGTATGGACCCAAATTTCAACAGGATTTAAGTTATTTTCGAGAACTTAATTATCAAATATTTCAGAAATGTGGAATGACCAATGCAACTCTGTTGAAGATGGGTAAAAGGCCTGAGCACATTGAATTTTCGCCAAAGAAGGCGGCATCTTTGTTTTGTCAAACTATAGCTGAGGACAAACAAAAGCTTTCAAAAGAGTCTTTGATCGTCAAAATCCCTATAAAATTTTCCACGTTTACAAATGAAAATGCCCATGAGAACCCACTGTCTTCATAGTGCATAGGAGTTTTATTGTCTTGACATGAAGTCCGATATAATGGTCTGGCTCTTGAAACTCAAAATAGAGGTAGAATAATTTTTTTTTACTCTTTTGCTATAAGTCCAGGTTGAAACATTTACACTAATAAACAAAAAAACTTGCGCTGTTTGATTGCTAAGTTACAACAACCAGTGTAAAAGGATTGATAGTACCCCAAGAGCCATGTTTCGGTCCCGAGTTCGGCTTCCATAGGCAAAAATGTAATAAAACGTAAATGTAGTTTTGCGTGTAAAGTCGAGTGGCCTATTTGCTGTACAATCCACTTCATGAGTCCAATGTATTAACACGAGAGCTAGCAGACATACAAAAGGTTTGAGTGATTAAATATGTTCACAGACTGACAGGGACCCCTGAAACGTGATTTTAAGTGCAGCAAATGGTGCCTTAAGGAGAGGGGGCCAAGACAAAGTTTGTACAGGGGTCAAATTTTTAAATTGATCCAATCATGTTGAAAAGTATATACCATGTTATTTGTCTAACCACAAGGATTCAGAAAAGGTATAGTTTGTACTATATACAGCCTAAAGTTTCAGAGTTAAAAGCTAAAAACAGCAAAAATCAATAAAAAGGGTCAATATAAGTTGTACACGGGTCAAATTTTAAAGTTGCTTCGATTTGGATAAAAAATGGTGCAAATTATTGATGGAGTTCATATGATTAAAATAAGGAATAAAAATAAGGAATAGTTTTGGCTGCATGTCTAAAATGCTTAGTTACCGATGTAGGGGAACAGAAGGTCAACATCCATTGCATTCAATGGAGCTTGACCTTGTTTCCCCCCTACTTTTTATCATTGAATGGAATTTCTCCTAGGAGAAATCCAGCCAAAAGGAGTACTATCATTGACTGAAATTTCTAGTAGAATTTAATTTCTCCTAGGAGAAATTTCAGCCAATTATAGCGCTATTTTTGGCGTGAGTTTTTCCAAGGGAAATTAATTTCTCCTCGCATAAATTCGGGTAGTTATGACTCTTACGGCCACCTTTGGTATTCATTTTCTACGAGAAACTTGATTAACCAACTTAACAACGGGAGCTGTGGTTGGCTATTTATTTTGCCTAAGAAGATCAACGAGCGCTGTCATTGGCTGGAATTTCTCCTACACAAATTTAATCCCTTAGGATTGTAGTTAGGGACCAAGCAAAGTAAATTAACTCCTATTTGCCTTGGATTTAATCATAAAAGATTTTAATTTAAAATAGTAGAGAACCGTCCTGTGGCCTCGCCTGCCATTAACTGCTCACCAATGAAGCCAATCTGTACACCACCAAACATTGTTCTTCCATAACATCACTTTTCAAGTATTCCCATATCATGACTAGAGGCCTGCCTTGACTATAGCTTCATTGAACGTGGAGGGTTTTCTCATGCAAAAAGTAACAATTTCCAATGCGATGTCCTATGTCTTCCGAAAACCCACAGAGGAACTGATAGGAATCACCAAACCATAGCAAGAATGGTCCTTGCAACCTAGAGACCACATCGACAGTATGGAAGTGCTATTCTGGAAAACAGCACCTTTGTTTAGACTCAACCTCATGTCTGCTGACAACAACAGCGAAGTCCCACCATGAAGCTCACTCCGTCATTAGTTTTACATCAGTCTATCTACAAACCGCCATGAGTAGATTTCAAAGCACCCTCAATTCAATATCGGGAATTCCACCAAACCTGATTTCTTAATTGGCGATTTCAACAGCCATAGTACCCAATAGAGCTACAATGAAACCAATAAAGACTAGCAAGCTGTCGAAGAATGGTTAGACAGTCAACATCTACGTCTCGTTCACGACCCTAAGCTGCTGCCATAATTTTATAGTGCCCGTTCGAAGAGAGTTTAACACCATGATGTTAGCAAAAACATCTCAACCTGGTAGCAAGAGTGTTCTGGAATCTGTTCCACTAACTCAACATCAATCAATCGATCCAAGTCAACGCTGCAGTAAGTAAGGACCAAACAACAGTACCTTTAAACCGCGTTTACGCGTTTTAAACTAGAATGAAAGCAGATGGCAAGAATTTACTGACGACTTGGATCAGAAACGTGAAGAGGATTGACCCAAAAACCACTAAAATGGACAAATTTGATGAAACATTGAACAAGGACTGCCTTGAGAGTCATTACAAAGAGGGCTGTTTGACGGAATATATACATGCCCTTCCATGGAGATGTTTGTGCTAAAGAATATCAAGAGTGAGAGTTGAGAGTGTACCCCGTGTTGAAGCTAATCCTTTCTAACCTAAAACGACTGCTAAAGGAGAGGAAGCGTCGGGGAGATCTCCCGAAAAGATCAACCTGGCACACCTTAATGGAATCCACCGGATACCCCATAACAGCAAGAAAGCATGCGTCTACCATCCAAAAGATTCGAGGGATCCAACGGAACCTCAACAGCAAGCCAACGGTTAACCTAACCAGTACCCCTGGTTTCACTAGCCCCATTCACCATGGAGACGAACTGGAAACCGGTATTGCTAAACTTCAACCAGGAAGAGCAGTATAGGCCTCTTGACAGCATCTCAAAAAAGTCGGCACAGAGCCAAAGGGCTCTTGAGCTCGACAATGGCTGCCTTATTTCCCACAGGGTCCAAAGATCTGGAGAAAAGCACTATGTTATGGCACTCCTAAAGCCTAGGAAAGATCCATCAATCCGAGAGCTATAAATAATATCATCTCAGCCAACCTACAAGCTCTTGCTCATCGCCCCTAATACCAGAACAAAACAGGTTTATCGCCAAGTCTCAACCTCACTCAAAACACAAGCGAGGGATGGTTTCAAGAAGGGTTGATAACCGGAGTCGTGTTCGTCATCTATCAGGAGCTTATGACACTGTCATCACAGATGCTTACTCCAGCTAAGAGCGAAGAAGAGCGGATGGGCTTAAGGATGAAGAATGGACTACTCCAAGGTAGAGTGCCTCACCTATCCTGTTCAACATCTTTACCAAGGACCAACCTAGGGAGTGCAGGAACTTGTCGTTTTATCTATACGATGATTCTTGGAAATAGCGCACAAGAAGCAACTCTCACAATTGTCGAAGAGAGACTTTCCAAAGTTGGATGAAACTCATCATTATTATGAGGAAAACCACCTAGTGCAATCCATCCAAGACACCTGTGTGTGCTTTTCATCTACGCAAACCGCGTGAAGCGAAACGTCAGGTTAATCAAACCTGGTCTGGACACCCCGGGAGCATTGTGATAATACTGTCTACTCGGAGTTACGTTGGACGCACCGCACTATCTCTTATAAGACAAACATCAAGAGACGAAGAGTAAAGTATGTTCACGCAATAACATCTTGAACAAACTCGACACTGGCACAAGGTAGATGCTCACCCACATACCCTAAGTTCGATGGCACTTGCCCTGTGCTACTCATGTGCAGAATATGCTTGCCCTGTATGGGAAAGATCAACCCATGCCAAGACATGCAAGAGTATTAATCCAACGTTAAATCTCCTGCCAGCTTATCACAGGATGTCTTCGCCCAACGCCAACGGCCAACTTATACCTCCTAGCAGGAAATTGCTCCACTAGACACCCGTCGTAGTGTAGCGAGCATGCAAGAGCGTAGGAGCCAAGTATCTAAAGTGAAGCACCCTATGTCCGGACAGAGACCAGCTGCTAATCGCCTTAAATCCAGAGAGAGTTTCTTAAGCAAAGTCCAACCACTTGAAACAGTCTCTAAGGAGTTTAAGAGAGATGCATATGAACCAAGTAACATCTAATGGTATTGAACCTGGCGAGCATCTTCCACCTGTAGCTGACTCCTCATGGGCTGAATGGTGATGTCTCAAGAGACTGAGAACCATAACCGGACGACCTAAGGTTTCCTTGCAGAAGTGGGGCTACCTGGAAGCAGATCAGGACACTCTCAGACTATATGACTATGGAACATGACCACAGACAATGGAACATCTCTTGGTCTGCCCAATGTTGAAGCAACAATGCACAGAGAAGGACCTTGCAGAATTCAGTGAAGCAGCCAGACATTGTATCCACCTCTGGCCGGATTATATTTGAGAATCACTGTTTGGATAAGAATAACAGATTTGAATTCAAATATGATATAATCTCATTTTAATGCAACAGAAATAAATTTGAATCCTATATAACATTGATTGGTCCTAACTACAATCCTACGGATTAACTTTTAAATCCTTGAAATTTAGAGTGATAGGAGAAATTCAGTTTCTTCTAGGAGAAATTCTGGTAGTTATGACTACATGTAATCTTGGGGGGGGGGGAAATAGTTGGAACACTCACTACAATTTCCTATAATACATTGCTCACCCGGGCCAGAGTTGAGAGCCAACCAGCTTCTGTTATCACTCAATTGAAAGCCCCAACCTTCCACTTCAACTTATCCTTCCCACACCTCCATCAATCAATATTGGGAGAATTGGCAAGACTGCTGATGACGATACCCCATTCAACATTGGTTGGGGGAGACGAGGGAACAGTTTTCCTAAGATCGTTCAAAGTGTTCCAATAGTTTCTTTCCAAGATTGTAGTATGGCCATTGATACCAGTGGGCACTAATCCCTGATGAACCAAATGAGAACAATTTCAAAGATAGGAATTATATTTCAGGTACCAACATGGGGGTATACCCCCATCCATCCCCGTCTATAAAATCAAACGGGTCTGATACACAGACTGTATTCACGTACAGACTTATAATTGGGTGCTAAAATTGATGGGATTAACCGAGTATCCCTTCCCCATAATTCACAAATATTGCACAGGGAACAGTGTGAGGCTTGTTCGGATTTTTAGGTGGGAGTATAGTACTCTTGTAAATGTTTATACCTTTCTGACAAAAGTTCTTATTACAATTTATTATTAGAAATGTGGTGCCCGTTTACTATCTTCTTCGAGTGAAAGTTTCATTCTATTTGATTAGGTGGTTTGGAAATCCAAATCAAATATTAAACATCATCACTTTATTGTGTGAGTTTTAAAATCTTGAAGTGGTCAAAATAAGACTGTAAAGTTTCATAAAATACTTAGTTATCAGTCCAATAACGCGAAAATTACTTAGAAGGGGGAACGGGCATTTTATTTAAAAATTGAGAAGGTGCAATTTTATTTGCAATTCAGCACAACTACTACCGTATTATGATCACAAGTTTACAAGTATAATAACATTAAATTACTGGCCATGTGTTAAGATCATACCCAGCACTATGTAGCAATTTCCAATGATTGAAAGAACATGAGATTTTGTTAATACAATGTTTTGCTCAAGGTCATATTTATTCAGCTTTCAAGTTCTGCAAGTAAACTGCTCAAAAAATATGGTTTTATTACCTTTTTTAAAGGGGCATTTCGTGATCCACATGCAGCCTCGTCCCCGACCATAACAAAAAAGTTAAGATTTCTATTACACATCTCTAACGTCTCTAGAAGAAAATGTGACAATCATTGTAAAAAGTAATGTAGCGGTATTTTTATAACCAGGTCTAGGAGCAATTTTCCACTAATCCAAGTCAGGGGTCCGCTCCGTGGTATTTTTTTAAAACTTTTTGTTTGTTTGTTTGTTTTTTGAGACGTCAGGGATATAAAACGTATAGCTATACTATTATACAGACTGATTCCAAAAGAGATTTACTCATTTTTATTTTAGTTTTGTAAAAAACCTATAAGGATTCCTTGTAAACTAATATGTAATTAGAAATAGCATATTCTAATTGTTTAAATTGTTAAAAAAATGAATATGCTCTTGCTACACCTGAGATATACTAATTTAATAAAACCGCCCATTTTTCCCTCCTACTGTACACCTATGGTAACTTGCATCAGTTTCTATATTGCTCTTTGCAATGATATATTAGTTTTACATACTTCGTTTTTACTAAACCACGACAAAAATGGTAAACTTCTTTTTGAATCAGCCTGTACGTGCCTAATCTGACGTGCGGCCTCTGCAAAAAATCTTCTTTTTTAAATTTTACAACAGTGGCCTGGACCCTGTGATACAAACTTAATTTATACGGTCCTTGTGCAACAATTAAAAAAAAATGGATTACTCTCAAAAGTTCGAAAACCCGAGTTTTTCAAATTGCAAATTGAAAAAAACAATACGTTTTTCAATTGAAAAACTTTACTTTTCAAAATTAATTGAAAACAAAAATTGTTTTTCGAATTATTGGACATCGGGCTTTGAAAACTTTTTTTTTTTCGCTGAAGACTTTTTTCTTCAAAACACCAAGTTTTTCAGATTGTGGCAAAATCTCATTTGCATACTTGGGACTTGTATATGATACGTCTAGGTGTATATATAATATATATTATTGTTTGCCACAATATGAGAGCCAGTGGTGTAGCTATAGGGGTGGGTGTCGCATCTTAACGGACAGAAAAACAGTGGGGGCCAGGACCTGTGGTCCAAGGGCAAAGCCACAAGACAATTATGGGTGTTTTATATGCTTCAAATGTCTTCTGAGGGCTCGTTCTTGCACAATTGTTTGTTAAATTTACTTGTCGCACGTTTATGGAACACAAGTTTACTCACTTCTTCTTATCCCTAGATAAGGAAGCCTTATCTCCAAATAACGGTAGCCCTACCGAAGTCCGAATTTACGTAAGTCCGAAAAGATTATCCATTGGATTATCACTTACCGATTTGTTTAGGTGCTTGTCAAACGTACGTGCAAATTAATAAATATTTTTAATATTTAGACAAATAGAGGACGCTTTTTGATATACTAAATAAATTGACAAATTTAATAACATTTTGTAAAGTTATTTTTCAGTAAAGAGGAAAACAGACAAAAATTTTTTTTTTTTTTTTTTTTGGAAAATTATGGGTTTTATATGCTTCAAATGTCTTCTGAGGGCTCGTTCTTGCACGATTTTGTAAAATTTACTTGTCGCACGTTTATGGAAGCACAAGTGTATCACTTTCTTCTTATCCCTAGATATGGAAGCCTTATCTCCAAATAGCACTCCGTTAACTGGAGATAACGCTTCGTTAACTGGAGATAACAATAACGGTCCTTATCTTAAGTTAACAAAGCTTATCTCGAGATAAGAAAGCTGAACCCTAAATAACGGTCCTTATCTTGGGTTAACAAAGCTGAACCCCAAATAACGGTCCTTATCTAGGGTTCACAAAGCTGAACCCCAAATAACGGTCGTTATTTGGGGTTCAGCTTTGTTATCTCCAGATAGGGTTTTTTTTTTTTTTTTTTTTGATAAGGGTCGTTATTTGGGGTTCAGCTTTGTTAACCCAAGATAAGGACCGTTATTTAGGGTTCAGCTTTGCTAACCCTAGATAAGGAGTGTTAACTCCAGATAAGGTGCGTTATTTGGGGTTCAGATTTCTTATCTGGAGATAAGGGTGCCTTATCTCCAGATAAGAGACCTTATTCCGAGATAAGCTTTGTTAACCCCAGATAAGGGTCGTTATTTAGGGTTCAGCTGTGCTATCTCGAGATAAGCTTTGTTAACTCTAGATCAGGACCGTTATTTTGGGGTTCAGCATTCTAACCCTATATAGGGCCCGTTAGTTGGGGTTCATCTTTGTTAACCCAAGATAAGGACCGTTATTTAGGGTTCAGCTTTGCTAACCCTAGATAAGGAGTGTTAACTCCAGATAAGGTGCGTTATTTGGGGTTCAGATTTCTTATCTGGAGATAAGGGTGCCTTAACTCATCGAATAAGATACCTTATCCGAGATAATCGTTGGGGTTAAACCCCAGATAAGGCGTTATTTGGGGTTCAGCTGTTCTATCTCGATATAAGCTTTTTTACTTAAGATAGTGCGTTATTTGGGGTTCAGCTTTGTTAACCCTAGATAAGGCGCGTTATTTGGGGTTCAGCTTTGTTATCTCCAGTTAACGAAGCGTTATCTCCAGTTAACGGAGTGTTATTTGGAGATAAGGCTTCCTTATCTAGGGATAAGGGAAAGTGATACACTTGTGCTTCTATACACGTTGACCATTGAACTTTAAAACCTTAAACCTATACTTTGCCGGCAATCCGACCTGCAAGCGCCATGTCCAGCTTAATTCTTCAAGTGAACCGACGGGCTAATCTCAACCTACAAAATCAATTATTGGGGGCCACGGCCCCCTGCCCCTTGGCTACGCATCAACATACTCTTTAAATTGTTTGTGACGGGAAACAATCAACCTCATCAAGGTACCTTGACCATGTACCTTGACTCCAAAGAAAACTAGTTGGGCCACATTTCAAACAAAACCTAGTTGAATTAAGCATAAAGGATAGAGGAATAGTTCATTGGTAGAACACTAGCGCTGTCACCCGAACAGGAGCCTAACTCCTGGTATCTCTCTCTGTGAAGGTGACTTAGTAGGGGTAGGGGAAATTCACCTTAAGTAGTATATCTTTGTCTAGATTAGTTTGTTCTGAGGTCTCTGTGCTTTGTAGAAGACCTTGGAGGTTAGCGCTCAACCATTCCACTTCCCGCAGGGCACATTGCTGCGTTGGAATTGCTTGTAGCTCCATCTGTCTGTCTTTGAGCTTCTGCTGAACCAGATGACATAGCTCGCTCTGCATTTTGGCTGCTGTATCAGTTATAGCCTTCCTCTTTCCTTTAGGAATGCCCAAGGATGCCATGTATTTGTTGACTGATGTATTGCAGAAACCTCTGCTTCCTACTTCTATTGGAAACTAGTATGTAGATCATCCTCTGTTTTCACAGTCAACCACTAGATCTTGGTATTTGCACTTCTTTCTTGCATATGCATTGGATAGGTTCTCCTCCATAGGGACCGTCAGCTCTATGATGATCACCGTCCTTGTTTTGGTAGAAAAGATGATGATATCTTGTCTCTAGCTATCTCAGTGATTTCTTGAAAGAAAACCATTGTTTGTGTTCTTCATCCATCCGGATCATCCAGTCATTGGCCTTCTTCAGAATGTCAGAACTGGATTTCGATAGGTTGTACCATCAGCTGTGCGAAAGGCTATTATATTGTAGAGATGGAGTTCAGATTCTCAGGTGTGGTGACTTTTTTTCTGGTTTGCCTCTGCGGCGTACGGTGCCAGACCTGTAGAGATTGCTTTCAGTGTTTGGTCATGGCGTCAGTTGTATCTTCCGATTTGTAATGAGTAGCTACAACCATGAGGGTGTGGAACAGTGTGAAATGACGATGATGCCATAATTGGCAGAGTCATATATTGGTCTTGCCCCCACAGCTCCAGATTGGCAGGAGAAGGAAGTTGATCATGAATTACGTTGATGTGGAAAGACAGCAGCTCTGCAGGCGTCCGGACATGCAATATCGACCTGCATGATATATACTCCCAATCCAACTACTGCCTTTGTTTCGCACATCCGTAATAAAGGTAGACTAACATGTCTTCCTCATCTACATCTTTTACTAGTCCGGCGAGGCATTTCTTGATGACTCATGTCTTTGATCTGCTTTTGATTCTTTTTGCAACCAAAACCGGTGTAAAAGGAGATATGGTCCGGCAGGAACCATAATCCGGCTTCACGACGGAATAAAGTGAAACTGAATCGAGTGCCCTAATCTTCGCCGTTATAGGCGGACTGTGAGTCAGGAGGACTATATATCCTGCCACACCGGCTCTGTCTGTCTGACCTCTAGCCATTTCATTCAGAATTAGATTGCGTTCTTCCTGTTCTGACTCTTTTACACCATTCCATCCGGCTTTTGTCTTTTTACTTTCCATACATTTTCTGTAGAGTGTCTATTTCCATCTTTGAAGTGCCTGTTTAGATGGTACTTAATTATTGCATTTGACTGAAGTGGTGAGCTTTTTCAGTTGTAGACCATAGTGTTTCCTGCTCCTGTACAGAGCACTGGTGGTGATGATCTGTTCATATCTGCCCATTCTGGTATTGGTGCAAGTAGCTTCCAGAATTTCGATGTAGGAAATTGAGAAATTATATATAGATGGTGAACTCCCATGTCAGTTTGGGTACAATAGCATTATTGTATATCCATAGCTTTATAAGCCCACTCAGTTGACTTGCATTGGTTGTTTGAAGCATTTCTGTCAGCTTTGTGCTTTTCTTGTTATAAACATTTCCAAATTATTTATTTCCATGAGCAATGCAGAATCAGCTGAAAGAGTCCAAAGAGACCTAGCCTTTGTCATGTTTGTTGTTCGTTTTTAGATGACATCCCAAGTGACCTACAAATATTTGGAAAGCCATCTCAAATGCCACTACTGACTTATACAGAATTGCCCAGCGTGCAAAGAGTTAAATATGATCTTTCTAATGTGATCTGGAACATGATACCACTCTAAAGCAAACTGTACAAGGATGTGTTGCACATACAGTACCGTATGCATTTTGCAGGTCCAAAAATGTTGTCACAATTGGTTCACCATTCTTTTTGGCATCTTGGGGCATTTCAGTTAGTGCTTCTGTGTGTTTCACACATCCTGATATTTTCTCCATGAAACCCTTATGAATGGATTGGTCAAATATAATTATTGTTTGCTGTCAGGTAGTTGATGGTTCTTTGAGCGAGAATACCCAGTGTGATGGGCTCAGGCCCGTAACCATTGGGGGGGGGCTGTTTTTTAAAGGGGACTTTTCCACCAAATTGCCCCAAACATTGATGGCTAGGACTAAAGCATCCAAGACATGCTCGATAGGGTTCATATCAGGGATCAAGCAGGCCATGGTATCTGATCCACCCCCTCTGCCTCAAGAAATAGTCTCACTACAGCGGCCCTGTGCGGCGTGACGCATGGCGTTGTCGTCTTGCAGCCGAAAATTGTTTACATAAACCCCCCTTGCATGTGGCAGGCAGTGGTTTTCCAGAATGCCCAGGTTCATGTTTCCATCTGGCACCACCATTGACATTTTCCCCTCCATAACGAATGCCGGCCCATACCAACACTGAGTCGCCACCACCTTCAGTCGATTCCTGAATACAGTCACCTCGGAGGTTCTCACCGCGTAATCGACGAACCCTTTGTCTTCCATCTTGACGGTCAAGGATGTAGCGGCTCTCATCCACAAAGTCAACATGTCCGAGCTGTAATCTTCTGTGCTCCCTAGCCCAGCGAAGTCGAGCAACTCTGTAGTGAACGGTTAGGCGTGGACATGTGGTCATTCGTCTTGCTTGGTAACCATGTTGAAGCAATCTCCGATTTACAGTTCGGCGGTAAACGTTGATTCCACAGTGTCTTCTCCACGAACGACAAAAGACGGCTCATTGGCATTTTCCGGGCACTACGGCACAGATTAGGCAGTCGGCGATCATCTCGTCTGGTAGTCAATCGTGGTCGTCCTGGAAATTTTCGTGGCCTCAAATGACCCACCTCTCGATGATGTATGAGGATTTCACAGACCGTACTCTGCGATATCCCGAGGAAATCAGCGACTTTGGTTTCTTTGTAGGCCTACTCTTCAGCGTTGACAATGCCATTGGACGAGTCATAGTGTAGGAAACCTCTGTGTCAGGTAACAACCAACTCTGAAAAACGTGGGCTCGTTGCACACGCTTGAAGCTGGGAAATGAACGAACGAACGAACAACGGACGTATGGCCTCCTTATAGAGCTCCCAACAAAAGGTATTGTTACGTATTTCAACAATTACATGGATTCACTTCACTGGGTTGAGGAGACTCATTATGTATCATTGACCTACTCAGTGGCGTAGTAGCTAGTGGATGTGGCGCCCGGGGCAAGATGTTTAACTTGGCGCCCCCCCCACCCCCCGCCCAAGGGCTCCGCTTTAGAGGCCCTAAGTGATCAGAGGCAAAGCCCTGACGGGGGGTCCAGGGAGCGGAAGCCCACGGAAGCTGTCGGGTTTTAGCATGTTTGAATGTTTTCAGAGCTGCAGTTACTCTAATTATCATGAAGCAATGAACTATACTGTCATTGGCGGGGCCAGGGCCGGCCAGAGCCACCCTGAAAGCTCTCGATTTTTAGCATGTTGAGTTGCATTTGGAGAGGCTCAATTATTCTCATTATCATGAAGCAAAGGATAGTATATTGCCCTTGACGGGGGGGGGGGTTTGAAACCCGGAAGCTCTCGGTTTTAGCTGATTGAGTAACATTTGGAGAGCTCTCATTATCTCATCATCATGAAGCGAATTATCTATTACTTGCCATTGATGGGGGTCAGGGGGCGAAGCCCGGAATCTCTCGAGTTTTAGCAAGTTAAGTACCTTCAAAGGCTTCAGGATGAACTAAAGGCCTATACTGCCTGGGACAGTGTCAATTTTATATTTCCCCACCGTCATTTCAGCGCCCCGCCCCCCTTGAGGTGGCGCCCGGGCAGTGCCCCCCCCCCCCTTGCCCCCCCCACCCCCCCAGCTACGCCACGGGACCTACTCTATAAGATTGGGGTTTTACTGAAGCATTCAAATACGTTTTAAGATTGGGTCTGACAAAAAATATTCCAACTTTATGGGCCACAGTGTATTGGGCGTCTATGCTAAATTAAGGTTCTCTTCCTAGGCTTATTTCTACTTTTTTTTAATTTTCCTTTCTCCCTTTGTCCTTTTCTTTTCTTTCTCTTCTTTTGCCTGTACATTCCTCCATTTTTGTTTCTTTGTCCTCTTCTTTCTTCTCGGCTTTTTTTCTCTCTTCTTCATTTTTCTTGAGGGTCGCTGGGGCCCACTCCTTCCATGGCGACGGCCTTGTGTATTGTTATGCCATTTGGGAAAGTTAGGTCGGTTTACTAAAGGGGGAGGACGGCCCGATTTAAGGATATGGAAGTTTTCATCTGATGATTGGCTTGCAATCCAAAACCCATCTGTAAGTTTCGCGCCGATATTTTCAATCCGTTTTGATGCAAGAGCTAAAAACGGATTTTGTAAGCCCATGGAGTAGTGGGTAAAATTATATGGTTAGACCAAAATGGGGCACATTTTCGCTCATAAACTTCCAACAAACATCTTTGGCTCTAAGATTTACAGGGGTAAATGAGAAAAAGTAGTAGCTTTCTTTATGATACCAAAAAATGTTGATCACTCCGTTTAAAATCTGGGGCTACTGGGGACGAGGCTATTAGCGATCGGGCCATGGGACCTTAAAGTGGATTTCTGAAAACGCGTGTTGTGAATGAAATTGGTCTTCCAAGCCATAATCGGCTACGCGGGAGTTTCCAAGCCTGAGATTTATCGAGGGAAAATAACAACAGCGCCCCAAACTATAGTCTTCAACAACACCGCAGGCCGGCGAGATAGTCCGGTCTTCAAATTGTTTTGGCGACCTAACTTGATTGTAAAAGTCACCTCTGTACAAGCAGTTGAAAGGTCTCGGGTGTTAGATCAGCAATTATCTCATTCGATCTCGTACAGTTTTGCCATTTGCATGGATATGCAAAAGGGTAAGAAAAGGCCAAAACAAAAAACAAAATGGCAAAGGTTTCAATTTTATTAAAAAACAAAACAATTCAACACAAAATCAAAACCAACTAATTATTACATTTATGTGGCTTGTTTTTAATTAATTGTTAAAAAAAAAATCAGTTGTCAAAAATGGTCCGCTTTAATGGACATTCGTATTTTTTGTCATTTAGTGCGAGCTTTAACGCAAAAATGCAATCTTTTAATTAATAATATTACTGTATCCTTAATGTCTCTTAAAAGGGAGATTAATTACCTTGTGGAAACGTCACTCTTTCATTCTTAAACCGTTAATGTTGGAGATTAAGCTCAAGTGAGTGAAGGCCCAAATTCCTTTAATAGTACAAAAACAATATGCACTGAACTAAGGACTGTGAAGTTGCAAGGGTCCAAATTGTAAAGAGAGGCAACGTCCGTGTCATGGGACCATATTGGGACGTGTTTGGAGCGGTTTTTTTTTTTTGCGCTTTCAATTAAATTCAAAAAATTTCATTTCAAATAAGTTTTATTAGAATAATTAACAATAAATTACATTAATGATATTTAAATTAAAGGCATTAAGCAATAACAGAACATATTTCAAAGAGCGTCACCAATGTTCCAAATATTTGTAATTGGCTAGTAAAACTATACCTGTGAATAGTATGATGACTTCTGTGTCGCAAAGATGAATGAAATTCTGTAATTAGAATAATTAATATCGGAGACCCCGTGGCGTAACGGGCCTGCCCGCTCTGAGGGGGCAAATTTCCCAGTCTGGGGAAATTTTCCCTCTCAGGGGGGGTCAAAAGGCCAATTTTTCCCGGTCAGAGGGCTAAAAAACGGCTGATTAGCATGATTTTTGCAAATTTTTTCCCGGTCAAAGTCGCCAGGGGGGCAGGTTTCCCCCCTGCCCCAGCCCCCCCCCCCCCCCCCCGTCTGTTACGCCACTGCAGAGATCTCCGATAATAATTCAACGGCTGCTGGAAACGGCCTTCCAATATGAAATAGCCGGGAATTTGTCTTCCATTAGTTGTTCTGTCGGTTCACTTGGTTCAGGCAGTCATTTTTGTGAAGAGCCACTATTTCATCGTGAATAGACATAAATTTGGCGTTTCCACCTCCGTCGTTAAATTACATCAGGCATCCCGATTCTAATTACAATTTCGCTTCTTTTATGACAAACAGGCATTTTAGAGCATTGTCGTTCGCAGTTTAATATAGACAATTACCAACACAACTGTGCAAAAATCTCAAATTATGAAAATTGGGGGCATTCTTAAAAAATGTGCCATTATTGCTTTAATGTTTTTGGACAGATTGCGTAGCAAAATCCGGCTTATGAAATGGCAATGTCTGGATGTACGTATGTATGTATGTAAGGATGTATGTGTGTACGTGTGTGTGTCTGGACACAAAAAAGGTAAACATTATGCCATAACTTTTTTCCAGATGAGCTAGAGTAGCCAAACTTAGGTATATTGTAGGAGGGGACAAGCCCCTACTAACCATGTAATTCATTCCCCCAGGGACCTCCCTGGGTCTGACAGGGGATGGGGAAATGTCAAAAAAGTCAACATTTCACAAAAAAAGTAAACATTTTGCCATAATTTTTTTTCCAGTTGAGCTAGAGTAGTCAAACTTAGGTATATTGTAGGAGAGGACAAGCCCCTACTAACCATGTACGTTCCCCCAGGGTCCTCCCTGGGTCTGACAGGGGGTGGGGAAATGTCAAAAAGGTCAACATTTCCCAAAAAAGTCAAATTTTTTTCTAGATGAGTTTAGAGTAGCCAAACTCAATAATTTTAGTCTATAGACTGAAAGTGTTTAGACCAATGCCTTTGATAAGCTCCTAGGCAACCGCCTAACTGCCCGATATTGAGTTTTGTTGAGGTTTGGGTCCAACAGTCCACTTAGCTTCAAGTGCCTTCCATATGCAGGCAGACTGGCTTATGGACTTTTTTGTCTACACCTTCTTGCGTCAAGACTATACATACAACTGCACATACCCTAGGGAGAAAAAGCAATCCGTCCATACCGCCATTGGCGGTTTACAGATTTTTTGAGTTTATGATGCTCTTACTAGGTGTATTCCATATTTTGGGACTAGATTATTTTACTGAGTATTTAATTAGTTTTGATGAGGGTTTGATGTGATAGTTGTTTGCATTTCAGGTGTTATGATTTTTTTTTTTTTTTTTTTTTATTCAGGACGCCCTCTGTTGTTTTCTGGCAGGCAAACTATTACAGTAGTTTCTGTGACAGACCCCATAAAATCTGGTTATAAATTACTTGCAGAATCTTTCCTGATCTAAATTGGTCACAAAATGCAGCTGGTAGCATTAGCTTATTATGCTTGATAAGAAAGTTAGTCACTTCGAAACAAAAGTTACAGCAAAAAACAGAATTTCCCCATGCAAAGTATAGGTGCTTTTGCCTGCCAGTTTCTCTCTTACACCAACAGGGGGCGCCATAAACATAAACAAATGTCACATCATCTATAGTTTATTTAAATCAAAGATGTTACATTGTGTTACGTGTTTTTAGATTGTGGAACATTGGTTTAGTGTGAGATGTGTATGCATTCAATATAATGGGAGATGAGGCGTATGGCTCTTTTTGGAGTTTGAATATATCGTCCAATTTATTCGAATTTGGAGAAGTCCATGGACAGTGTTATTATCAAGTGTTTATGTCTGTATTTGCCCAAGCTATGTTACTGTAGTACGGTAGTATTAGTGTGTTGTATATTGAGAATAAGATGTTTTTGGGAACGGTGTTGCTGAGTTTTTTTTTAAGAATCTCGATGTTCTTAGAAATTGGATATGTAGTTTTTGAGATGTGATATTTTCAGGAAAGATTTACACTCATAAATTTTGTATGGTCTACGGGGTGAATGGGTGTATTGTCAATCATGAATTTGGTTGGTGTGGTGTGTCATGTTTTTTCTTTGTGAAGTGAATATAGTTAGTTTTGGATACATCATGGAAGAAAGAGATAAGAAGGAACCACATCGACCCACTTGACGTTTGAACGATCTATCTGCCGCTCCATAATTGCAATTGTTATTCATATTCTCTCAAGTGGCCCTTCCGAGGATAATCCTATTCAGATTTTCTCGCTCGAGAAAATTCTCAGTTCGGGGTTGTTTCTTCATTGCGAAGTAAATACTCAAACATATGGCGGCTTCCATAGAAACCGATCAACACACCCGGGGGTTCTTGGATTTTGGTCTGGAACCCATGCAAAAAATGATTGACTAGCTGCAAATGCGGGACTAACTGCTACTATATCAAATTCAAATGATCAAGTTCTAGGTCCAAACTGGGGTGGTAAAAATTCAGTTTGCTTAGGACTGGTTCAATGATTACAAAGGAAAAAAAATAACCTAAACATATCGGCAAAATAACCCTAAGTGATTGTGACTTTTTTCTTGCAAGTAGGGACAAGTGTCTTTTCTTTTCACGTGTATTGAGAACAGGTCCCGCAAGGTCTCACTGCAAATTACTTCAATCTTCAATCAATTTTTATTTGTTTCATCATTCAAGAATAGGCCTACAGCAAAAACCAATGAAATAATTATGTAAATAATGCAGGTACAGTGAAAAATTAATTGTTACAATATTAATAATCAAACGCTTTTGCATACAAGTAAAGACGTTTTTATAATACATTATATGGCCTTTCAAAAGACGAGTATATAACTGGGATATATATTGGAAATATATGAAAATATCGCACAGGTAAACCTTTCTTGGATGTCAATTACTGGCTGTGCCGTTGGTCAGTGTAATTTTTCACTGAAAACTAGTAGAAGTTCACCAAAGTTGGTCCAATTAGGGGCCGGGTATTTTTTAGGCGCTGAAATTGGGCCCCGTTAGGGGTTCACTTTCAGAACCCCTGGAACGAGCAAGCTCCCGACAAATCCAAGACGGGCCCCGGCACCGGTGTCATATAATCCAGCGTCCCGTGTGAACTGAAAGTGTCCTACCCAAGGGGGTGAAGTCCCATTCAAAACCAGTCGTACGTGCTGGGCGCTGACATTTTGAATATTGCATTGCACGGAATAATTATTAGGTTTGGTGCTTGGTATAACCACATATGTCATTCTGATAAAACCAATCCGGCAAAATATCAGTTGTTGGATGTTGGGTGCTATTGGGTTTTTAACTTTTGTCCTAACCCATGGCCACACAACGAATGAAATGACACGTCAGTCAGTCGTCTTGATTTAAACAACCCGCCTCAATGAATACAGTCTTGTCACCTAATCGCGGGCATGCATTATGAGAAAAAGAGTAATCTGAGCACATGATCCTGGTGCACTATTATTACACCGGTCCCCACCTTCTAAACACATACAAATCAATTTGTATCTCTAACGCGATTAGTTTATATGCAAAGCGGCACCCACAGTCTGTGGAAGATTAAGCGGCGGCAGCCAGCTTTCTATTGTTGGTACCCAAAGAGGTGGTTCTATATAGATAGAGAGGCAAAACGTTAGTAATCTTTAGAAATTCACAGTCTCTCGCATGTTTGCCGACCACAACGAGAAAACTAGGTACCAACAATAGAAAAGCAATGGCTGCCTCCGCTTCTTCCACATACTGTTGGGTGCCGCTTTGATATACACTAATCGGTAGTGATACAAATTGAGGTATGTGTTGGAGGGGTGGCACGGTGTAATAATAGTGCACTGGATCAGTGTTGCTCAGATACTCTTTTTTCTCATAATGCAATGCGCGCTTAGGTGAAAAGATGTATTCTTTGAGGGGTTTATTTCAAATAAAGAGGACCTCGACGTGTCATTTCATTCGTTGTGTGGCCATGGGTAGGACAAAATTTAACCACCCATATAGCACCCAACATCCAACACTGATATTTTGGCGTATTGTGTGTATCGAATTGACATTATGTGTGTATACAAGCACCCAAACTAATAATTATTCCGTGCAATATTCAAATTTCAGCGCCCATCACGGACGACTGGTTTTGGATGGGCCTTTCACCCCCTTGGTTTGGTACTTCTATGTTTTCTTTGTGGTCGGGGCAAAACATGCGGGACGATGAATTTCTAAAGATTACGTAACGTTTTGCCTCTCTATCTATATAGAAACCTCTTTGGTCCCAAGGGGGGTGAAACGCATCAAAACCAGTCGTCCGTTGCGGGGCGCTGAACATTTTGATATGCACGGAATAATTACAGTTTGGTGCTTGTATACACACATACTGTCAATTCGATACAAAATCATCCCGCCAAAATATCATTGTTGGAGGTTGCGGTGCTTTGAGTGGGTTGTTAAATTTTGTCCCACCCATGGCCACCCGCCCGCAACGATTGTGAAATGACAAATCAGTCGTCTTGATTTAAATAAAAAACCGGCCTTCAATTAATCACCCTTCTTTTCACTAACGGCGCATGGCCCATCTAACCCCCCCAATTGCAGCCCAACATCCAACAACTGATATTTTGGGGGATTGTTTTGTAATCGAATTGACATTAGTTGTGTATACAAGCACCCAAACTGATAATTATTATTCCGTGCAATATTCAAAATGTCAGCGGCCCCAGCACGGACGACTGGGGTTTTGAATGCGTTTTCCACCACCCCCTTGCTACCCCCATCTGTCTATTGTGTTCTCCATTGATGGCTGTATGCATCATTTGTTTCAGCAACGTACCTCTAATGGGCCGCGTCTACATACAAGGTCACGGTTTATTCTCTACATGTTGCTATGGTAGATAGGACACTCTCTCATGGGGGACCCTCAGTTTCTTTACACGGGTCAACGTGCAAATTAGTCACAGCTTTCATACCTTTATAATTTTTGGTTCAACTGGGGGGGCATTCTTGGGCAGTAAAGCTGAGTGTAACGCATATCGATGTACATTAACTTCTTACTATAACGGAAAACAACAACAATTACACACCGGAGACAGCCGGAACAGTTGAAATAGCAATATACTTTTACACTTTTACGTGTTCGGACATAGAGTTTTCAAAATCATTGACAAGAGGAGACAGAGAAAGCACAAGGGACACAGTATCGGCCTTGAGGAACACCACAGGAAACTGGGTGAAGATCAGAAGAGAGTGAGAACCAAAAGAAGTGAGGAATTGAAGTATGTTAAATAGATAACTAGAGAGAAGATCTAAGGGAAGACCACGAATACCATAGCGGTAGAGATTGGCAAGTAGAGTATTATGATCTCTCAATGAAAGGAACACAGCTGTACTCTCTAAATGTAAACGAGTGAAAATTTCACTCCCCAAAAGAGTGAAACTCTTGTAAACCACTCCCAAATGAGTGGTTTGTACTTCAAACGAGTGAATTTCCACTCAGGAAGAGTAAAAATCACTCCAAAAAGAGTGGATTTCCACTCGTTTGAGGAATTAAACGAAGGACAAAACTTTTGAGGAGTTGAACGAAGGACAACACTACTCTTTTTGGAGTGATTTTCACTCTTTTTGAGTGGATATTCGCTCTTTTCACTCAGTTTGGAGTGGATTATAAGAGTTTCATTCTTTTGGGGAGTGAAATTTTCACTCGTTTACATTTAGAGAGTATTTCTCGTCAAAGTTTGAAAATTGTGAACATTTAGAGAAGCTTGTGAAAAGCATAGACACGCTACTGTGATTTATTTAAAGTATTGAAATCTGAAATCCATACGCAAGTGGGAAAAACACCTTTGCATTCTTTTCATACTTTTTGTTTTAATTTTACGCGAAAGATGAAAGAGCTAAATTGATTAATTGCTCAAACCTATATACAGGGTTTCCTTTCTACTGATTATAAGGCTTTACACTTCTGTGGACATCATATTTATTTTCATAAAAATCGTGAAATTTGAGAAAATAAACTGACAAAACATCAAAGGAAAAATGATAAAATATCACACCAAGCGATAGCACATAAAGTAAATCACCGCACCGTGAAATTTCAGCATCTATGTGTTTAGAGCATCAATGCAACAACAAAGCAACTGTTATAGTAGAAGAGTTCTTGGGGGTCAAAATATGTGTACAATTGTATATCATCTGCATACATGTGAAAATCAAGTCCAAACGATCTGATTATATGACCAACAGGTAAGACATACAGAGTAAATCCAAGTGGTCCTACTATGGACCCTTGTGGAAAACCAAAATCCAAAGTTTGAGAATCTTAAAATACACCATTAATACATACACTACATGATCTATTGGAAAGGTATGACCTAAACCATTGAAGTGCTTTACCCTGTACACCAAGATCATATTTCAACCTGTTGATAATAAGTTCATGACTAATTATAGTATCAAAAGTGCTGCTCAGGTCGAGCAGCACTGGAAAGGCACCTTGACGCTAAGCAAGGTTTTTCATGATATTATCCTTAACTCTCATATAATACAATGCGAAACAAAATGAAAATCAAGATTGTCGGTTCTTAGTAAACCGCCTTGGTCAAGGATACAAGTAAGCTAATGAAGAATTGGGTCGAGGGTGAGAAAAGGTCATTTGATTTGAGGTACAGGTAATTAGCGGTCAAACAACAATCTATTCAGCGGAGCAACACTCCAAAATTTTGTTAATTTTACAGTATTTTTACTGCCAGCAATGTTTGTCAACAAATCGGGCTTGTTGATTTTTGTTATAAAAAATCGTATTTTTTTATTTAAAAACGGATTTGTTTACTTATTATTTAAATCGATTTTTATATATTTGTTTAAATCTGAAGTTTTTCGCAGCCCCTCTTAATCTTTAAATTTATGTGGCGATACTTGAAGTGGTGAATACAGTGTTTTCTACCAATAAATTAATCTTAACGTTTATATTTTGCATATACTTTTATCATTTTTTTGTCAACAAATCGGGTTGTTGATGTCTGTTATTTAAAAAAAAAAAAATAAAAATCGTATTTTTTTATTTAAAAACGGATTTGTTTACTTATTATTTAAATCGATTTTTATGTATAATATAATTTTAAATCTGTATAGTTTTCCGCGACCCCTCTTAATCTTTAAATTTATGTGGCGATACTAGAAGTGGTCAACACAGTGTTTTCTATCAATAAAATTAATCTTACAGTTATATTTTGCATATTTTTAAGAGCACCTTAATCTTCAATCATTTTGAAACCTTGTATTTATTTCATATCGACATTTGTAGCTATGGGATATCGCAGAAGGTAACTTAATTGACAGAGGGTGATTGTTTTGAGGATACAATTTCTCTCAAATTTGCACTTGAGTGGTTGGTAGACGGACATACTGAGAAACGTTTCGAAGGTTTATTGGACAAACCATTTTTTTTTGAAAAAAATAAACCGCAAACCTTGTTTGACCTGGCCTGCTATCCTAACTCGTCCTTATAGGAAACCATCGTTATTAAGTTCTGTCGTGCACGACAGAATTACAAAATAGCATTTATTACCATTAACGCGGCGTTTTGGATCATTCACTTCAGGTGAATCTAATACATTGGTTAAGCCTTCCAAATATGCAAAAAACCGGCGTTCGAAAAAAATTGAGGGCGGCTTCTCTCTGGAAATTCCTCATGTCTCTTTAAGTGGGAATTTACATACAAAGAATTGAATAAAAATAAGTCTATTTGAATTCAATATACTTTAAAAAAAAAAAAATCACAAAAGTTTGTACAATTGAGTTTGTAAAAAATATCGAGTCACTGCCCATATGAGCAAGCAAACAATATCCTTTCTGGGTTTCAAAGCAAATGAAATTGGTTTTGAAGGCTGGGTTTTACCTTTGCAGAGAAGAAGAAACGGCCAAAGCAAATTCAAAAACGAATTTTCCTCTTTCAAAATAAAAGGGTTGCTGAAAAGTGATTTAAATCATGTTGTCCATAATTGAATCATGACTGATTTCATTCATACATGGTATCGATTACATTTGAATATATTGAATTAAAACACTAAAACAAATAACATTTAGTGAGTTGACAAGTGACGTCAACGCCGGGCCAAACGAACAAAGCACCGCCCGGCAGTATGCGTGAGCATCTGCAGGGCTTGTGGCTTTTTAAATTTTTTTTAACAAATGCGCGCTCATCAGGCGTGATAAGGCTATGAATGCTGTTTTGTAACTGTTATGGGCATATTCTTTGCACCTCTCAAACGTCAGAGACAAGGGGCTTGCTAAGTGTGTTGTAAAAATGATGTCACATATCTATAAAACCACGGGACGGACGAACACCCTTAAAAGGGGAGACCCCGATTTAAGTCTATTAATTTTTCATCTTGATAGAGGGCCTTCACCCAAAACCCATCTGAAAAGTTCGCGCCGCTATTTCAAGCCGTTTTGAAGTGCGAACCTAAAAACGTTGAATTTGTATATCCCCATAGAATCATGTGTAAAAGAATATTGGTCGAACAATAAATGTTTGCATATTTTCGCGCATAACGTCCAAACCAAATCCTTTAGCCCAGGGGGGGGGGGGGGGGGGGGTTACGCATGATTTATTCGGGGGGGTGGGGGGTGCGGAACTTTTAAAAAGTGGATCTTTTTTGGTAAAAGTGGACCTAACCCCTCTAAAATGGTCCTTTTTGAACATTTCATCACCAAAAAAGTGGACTTTCTTGTCAAAATTTCTCTAAATTTTGGTCCTTTTTTATCCAAAAAATCAGAAAAAGGGAACCTTTTGCCCCTTTTTGTGAATTGGGGGGGGGGGGTGCGACCACATCCCCCCCTTTAGCCCAAAGATTTCACGGGGTAAATGAGAAAAATAGTAGCTTTCTTCTGATACCAACATTTTGACCATTTCCGGTAAAATATGGGGTCCCTGGGGAGAGGCTTTTAGAGATCGGACCTTGGACCTTTAATTACTTATGGTAGGCTTGTCCAAAAATGTATACCAAAAACCTTACGGTGCATATACAAAATTTACATTTTGTTGTAAAATATACATAGTAGGGTTATAAATAAGATTCCTATTCTTGAAGTTTTGGGAAGAAGGTTTGAAGATGTGTTTCTATATAGTTTGAAGGGTTCTGACTCAGAATATTTGGGTCTAAGGCGACGAACAAAAAAAAAAACCTGTTTTATGGGCGAGCGGACCTTTCAAGTAGGGTCGGGCGGGGGCGAATTTTTTTTTTTTTTATTTTTTTTCTTTTTTATTAAGAAAATTGAGGTCAAAATTGGTCTAAAGTAGCCCCAAAATCTGAAAAATCAGGAAAACATGAAAATTTTTACAAACAAATTTTCTTTAAAAAATTAGCCAAAATTGATAAATTTGGGCTAAAACAGGCTGAATTTACATGATTTTTGGAAAAACTAAAAAAAAAAATTCTGCAAAACTGAAAAATCAGGGTCGGTCGGGCCCGTAAAACAGTGTAAAAACTGGGAAATATGGTGAACAAGAAATGAGTCAATCAGATCTAGGCTATACTGTAAGAAAGGTATAGTATATACTTCATCGGGCCTTAAAATCAGCATCATGCATCATAGAGCAGGAGTAGAATATCATAGGGGCCTTATTTAAGGAATTCGTTTACCCCCTCCCACCCACTAACAGAAAAGTTTGGAGCACCCTTTGGTATTATAAATGGACCCTCTACGATAATGCAAGGTAGTTAGTACTCTCAAATTGTGGTATCACTTTTTCAATAGGGACCAATTTAAGTTTACACAGGGGTCAAACTTTTAAAATGCTCCAATCATGTTGAAATGTGTGGCATATTGTCCATCTAATCATAAGGATTCCAAAAATGTATAGTTTGTACCACATACGACCATTGGTTTTTGGAGTTATAGGGTAAAAATGACTAAAATGGTAAAAAAGGGCAATCTCAATTTGTACAGGGGTCAACATAATATTTTAAATACTTGCAAATTATTGCCTGAGGTAAGAGAACTCCCAAAAAGTATAGTTTTGATTATGTTAAATGCCGCGGGTTAAATGTTTTTAATTACGGACGGAGGATAAGGGTCAAAGAAGGTCAACGCCAATTGGATTATGTTGCCCTATGACCTATTTGTCTCTAATTTTGATAACTATTCATTGCAGATGGTAAAAACTATTCTTATTTTGACGCATTAAGCTAGACGAACACAAACTTCTTTCATTTTTTAACAATAAATTGGAGGTAGTAGTAACTTCTGATTTTGACCCCTGTACAAATAGAAATTTGCCTTTTTTTTTACAATTTTAGCCATTTTTACCCTCTAACTCCCAAACCATGCTCAATAATTTTATAAATTCTCCTTTTTTGAATCCTTATGACTAGACGGACAGTATGGCAATCATGTGGACATGTCTAATACATTTCAACATGATTGGAGCATTTGTTAAGTTTGACCCATGTGAAAACTTAAATTGGCCCCTATGGAAAAGTGACACACAACTCACTATATAGCGGTTGATATTAGGTCATAACTACTACAAGGTGTCAAACCTTTCTGTAGTGAGGGGTAAACGATGATGTTTGACTGGGGTTTTGTGGCTCTCCTCTATCAGCCAAGGTTGCAAGTTTGACTTACTTTTTTTGTTGACTTTGGAATTATTCAGGTGGTGTTGTTTTTTTTCTTTTTGACAAGAAACAACTCGTGACCTGGGATAAAGAGCTAAAAACACACAACTCCAATAGAAATTTTCGTTTCTCGTCCAATTAAAAGTGAGGTGGAGGGGGGTTTTGAAAAACACTTGGACAGTGAATGACTTCTGAAGCTTAACTCATTTACCAACATAACAATTGAATCAACAAAACCTTCACCTTGAAATGAGTAGGAGGAGAATTAACGAATTTTTATATTTTTTTAAAGCAGTCCGAGTTAAAAATATATCTCTGCATGGTCCGGGCCCACTCTGGTCAAACCGCTCATCTACACAGAGCTAGAGATGCAGAAGAAAATCCCGGAGCAAATCAGGGGCGTAACAGGGGTCGTTCGTCAGAGGGGAAAATTATCGGTTTTGAGGCAGATTTCCCGGTTGGAGGTGAAAATCTTTTGGTGAGCAGGGTAAAAGAATTGTTTTAGCATGATTTTCAAGCTTTTTCTTCAGTGTCAAAGCCCCCCGGGGGGGGGGGGGTCTCGCTTTTGGTTTGGGTCAGGGATGTGCGGCCGGTGTTTGAACCACTACCCGAAAATATACTAAAAATTACAGATTATTTTGCTACCTATCCTTATACCTGCTTTGGTGGAGGATTTGGGGCGAAGCCCCAGAAGCTGAGAGAAAAATAACTGGGTGTCAAAGCCTGCCTTGGAAAAGAAAGCTCTTTCTTTGGGAAGACCTGCTCCCTGGCCCTGCCTAAGTGTAAGGCGACTAAGGCTACTGCAGAAAATTCCATGGAGAGAAGGAGGAACAACTATAATTCAAACTGTCAAAAGTAAAGCCATTCTTTCAAAGGAGAAATTATGATAAATACCTATAGACAATGTCATATTATGCTAAGTATACTAAATTAAGCTAAATTTATGTTTTCTATTCATATAGAAATTTTCAAAGAAGATACACTAGTAATAATTACAGCAACCATACGTTAGTTCTTGAATGCCAAATGTTCCCGGTAGTTTAATTTAACTCATGACTTCTTGTGTGTTACGGTTAATTCCAACAAGCAATCAGCAAGACATTGTGTGCCGGCAATTGACGATTTTCTTTCTGGAATGACGGGAAGTACATAGGATACGACAATGGCGGTATGCCACGAATTACCATTTTTGCCACTCGATAGAGCAATACCCAAGCATGTTTTGGAGAGAAGGGGCGCCATATCTTTCAGTTCTAGCAGTTCGCTGTTTAGAAGCCTCCCTAGGCTTGAGGTAAGCCCCGAAATTATTGATCGCTACGGTCCGTTGCCTACATTCATTCAACACGTACATTAGCATTGTATCATGGTTTATTGTATTTGTAGTAGTACTAGTACTAGTAATGCGCAGTCCTAGTACTAGTAGTACGTACCGTACATGTTGTAATGTCAAACCATTGTTTAGGATGTGTAATGCATAGTACATGTAAGTGATAGATGAGATCACTGGTTCCTGTAATCCGCTATGGGAACCATTATGACAGTGAAAAATTTCTGAATTTTAGAAAGTTCACACAGGAGTACATTTCCGTAGTACTCCGGAGTACGTCACTTCGCTGATGGCATAGTCTAGACGAATCGCCCAAAAATGAAAAATACATGTGCGAATGGCAAATAGTCATTTGTTTTGCTGTATTATTTTTAAATTTTAGGGGGGTTTTTTAAAAATTGTGAACTGAAATAACTTCAATAAATTATGTTTTTAAGTTAAATTGAGTCAGACTTGGAGAATTTAAACAATAATTTCTGCTGTATGAATTGGCAATCAGTATTAGTATCTAGTACAGGGAACCTTTACGTCGTTTTTTTGACATTGGTGGTCGGCACGACGTAAGGCCAATAATGCATTGAAAAGCCGTAGCAATCAAGCCCTGGACTTGCCGACGCAGTGCTGCGTCGGAAGTCAATTACACTAAGAAAAATAACATAATGGCCGGGTAATGGCCACAGTATTTATCATGCACCTACTTGTACTTGTTATTTATGTCCTGCAATTCTGTTTCTTCGATGAAAATAAAAATAAGTATGTATTTTGGAGATATTCTTGTCGGGATTCGTGCTACACGATTTGACTTATGTCATGTGTATCCTAGAAAGAGGGCCGAGTCGTAAATGTGAACTGCAAACGATAATAATGACTCTCTGACATCCCGAAGTTTCAGTATGACTCCGTTGTACTAATTAGTATCACAAGTTTGTTAATATTTTGCGCCATTTTGCCGGGTTTAGTCAACGGCATCATCACGCTGCTGTACAAAAATAAAGAGTGACGTCATATCACACAAGTTCCCGGATTACCGGAGCGACCTATGAAAAAAAATTGATGTGAGAAATTTCTGAATTTTACTTTTTTAGAAAGTTCAGTGATGCTATGGTAGTAATGGTGTGGGAATTTTGGTGAGGAAATGCTAAATTTTAGTGAGTAAAATTGTACCGTTTACTAGTCAGCAGTGATTTGGAGTTATCTCTTGCTGTAGTAATACTAATGGTACATAAACTGTAATTTTGTGTTTATAGCAAAAATGAGGTGATTTCTCTCCCTGGTGCGAATTTGGCATGCTTTGCAAAGGTACAGATTCGGTAACATTTAAATGATTGTTCTATGGACTTTTTGTCCCTTTAAATGCATTGGATTCTTGACTTTGTTTCAATCGAGCATGTTTCTTAGTCCCATAATTGGACTGCACAGACGTGTCTTAATCAGTATGCTTTTAACATCTGTAGTCCCAACATGTTGTATCAGCTATGACATTTTTGTGTAGCCGTCACATTTTGACCACTGACAACATCGTCACCTCCAATTTTCATATAATCTTACCCGATTCCTAATTCAATAAGCTTCACCGGTGCTTTCGCTATCTTCTACCTTTAGCACCAGTAATATCCCATTTTAAATGCGTGAATGGCTTAAAATAGCAACTTTTAACAACATCGCTTATTTCCGAGAAAAAAGTTGCTATTTACAACCATGATGGATGATGGGTGGCAGAATACGCCCTGTATCAAAGGTGTTTTTCAGCTAGCCCGGTGGCCAGGCCTGGTGACTAAATCATCTGTATTCATGATTTCATCCCTTCAGTAGTCTCATTCTTGTTGGGATATTGCAAAATACTTGAATTGGCTGGCAAATGAGACAACCAACGTAACGTCACATTTACATAATTAATTGAGGCATTTCAATCTGGATTTTGCGAAAATACGCCCAAGGCGCTGTGTTAGCCTATATAACACCTTGTGAAATACGTCATTTGTAACTTTTGGCATACAAGGTTTCATTAAGCACCTAGCAATACAAAATTGGGACTTACAATAATTATGTAGTCACCGGTCAGAAGCTTTATATGGCTTGCAGTAACGCCTATATAAAAACCGAAATAGGAGGTTAGGGTTATGATAATTGTACATATGGAGGAGTCATTCTCAGCAGGACTAGTATACATGTTTCTAATAAGTGTACTTTTGGTACCGCATCTTCAGGGTTGTAGCCCCTCGGGTCTACAACATGGAGATGTGGGCAGTAGTATACTACCAAACCAAACAAAACTAACCGGTGACATACACCCATCGAATGTGTGTCCTCAGTTTTGCTCAGTACAACCCTCAGACACACAAGGACAGGCTAGGATTGCATAGCAGCATGTTTTGTAGACATCATTTTACTTTTCAATATTATTTTCTACTCATGTTTACCAACCTGGAGTACCAAGTAGTTTCAAATCATTTACTGTTTACTTTCATTTGACAGGAGTAGCACTAACTCAAATACAAATACTGTAATCACTGGACAATATGTTATATAACAAGATTAGGCCACTAAATTGAGAGATGGTCACTCAGGCATGCCATTTCACACCTTATGAATAGCTTTATCATCAACCCTCAACAATGGGCATGATTGTCAGTGCTGCTTGTGTATGTGATGTATCCTGATATTTACAATGCACAAAACCTCTTTTTCCCTTGATTTTATGAAATTGAGCAAGTGTAATTCAGTATTATGTGAATATTTGAACTTAGTAGTCACAACTAAAAGTGATTTAGGTTAAGTTTCACTGATATTTGCTATTTTTGAGGCAATTACAGCATGCAAACAAACCAACTTATGAACCATGTGTTGTGCTTTTCAATACCCTGTTTTCCATGAGTGACAGTAGGAACCCATGGATTTGATCCATGTACATGTACCAGTGATCATGACAGGAGGCAACAAAAATCAAGAAGTTCTACTAGAAATATGTCCAACTTACTGATGTCACAGTGCACAGATCCTTTATTGCCAAAGAAGAAATCAGCGGCTTTTGAGAGTAAGGGTCTTATTAAAGGTAAACCTTGGAAGGACAAAAGTGCTGGTGAACGGGGTGGAGAGGGAGGTGGTAGTGAGTAAGGTAGACCCATGTGGCATGTGTGGGAAGAGAGAGTAAAAGCAAATTCAGTGTGGTGTGAGAAATGTGGGAAATGGAGCCATGGGAGATGCACAAAGATGAAGAGTGACCCCAAGCTTGGCAAGAGATTTTATGTGCGGAAGAGTCTGTGAAGGAGTTCACATACCTTGGGGACAAGGTAGTGGGGGTGGTGGATGCGAGGTGGCTGTGACAGCTAAAGTGAGGTATGGGTGGGTGAAGTTTAGGGAATGTTGGGAGTTATTGCAAGGGAAAAGATATCCTTTGAAGATGAAAGGAATGGTGTATAAGAGTTGTGTGAGATCAGTGATGCTGTATGGGAGCGAGACGTGGTGTCTGAGCGAAAATGAGATGGGGATTCTGAGGAGGACAGAGAGCAATGATAAGAGCGATGTGTGGGGTAAAGTTTGTGGATAGTAGGAGATGAAGACGAGGACTTGATGCAGATGTTGGGTTTGGAAGAGGTGACGGACCGGTTGGCGAAGGCGAATAGAGTGTACGTTGGTATGGGCAGTGTTGAGGAAGGATGACAAGCATGCCTTAAGAAGGGCTTTTGAGTTCGAGGTGGAAGGTTTGAGGAGGAGGGGACGTCCAAAGAAGACATGGAAGAAGCAAGTGGAGTAGGAGGGTTGGGTTGAGGATGGAGGATGCATTGAATTGGGTGAAGTGGAAGGAAGGAGTAAGGGCGGTTGCTGCCAGTGTGAGGTGAATCTGGCCACCCCCGTTTACGGGGACAAAACCGGATTTAAAACTTTGGTTTTACTACTACTACTACATTGAACTTTTCAGTACTGTACATAAAATTTGATGCCATTGTTTCAACATGCGTATAGCTTTCGTATATGTACCATATTTTCACCCACTACATCAGGGTTATACATGTAGCTAGGCTACTCTGAGTGCCGGTTGTAAATCTTAAAATTTACTACACTTATGGCACTTTATGGACAAACTATGAGTTTATTTGCCAATTTATGTAGCAATTTTTAATTTCACTGAACTCAAGTACTGGCCCTAGTACTGCAGGATGTATATTGTGAGAACTTACCACAGATCACAATATACCACAACTTTCATCATACTTGCACGTCCATAGACCACAAACTACCACAAAATTTGATTGTGGTATATATTGTGGTATGGCTAGTAGTTATGTAAATCATAACTATACCAAATTAGAGTAATTCTATACCACAAAATACCACGTAATAAAAAACCAAACTGCGCCATATGCCCCCACAATGTACAGGGCCGCGAGAGAAATTGCAGGCCCAGGGGAACCTTGGAGTTATTAGGTTACATAGCGCGGGGTGGGTGCGGGATGTACATGGATGTACCACACTTTATATGTCAATGATAAGTCACATACCACAAAACTACCACAAAATATGTAGATTCTGTAGCTATCATATACGCATATACATTGTGTGGTTATTTGGGTCTAGCGGAGCCTGGTTAGGGGTAAAGTGCCGGTCGGCACCTCCCAAATGACATTCTGTGCGGTCGGTGGGAGCAAGTGCTGTCGTGTCTGCCTGGCATAGCTATATCCTGCAAGACATATTAATTAGGGAGAGAAAAATCCAAACTGATAATTTTATACTTTGTCTTCCAAAGTCGATTCCGCCACAGAAGTCTGTGGCCGTGGGCATGATCCCGGTGTTATATTTAAATTATTAAATGACTGAGAATGGAGTCTTTAGTTGTTTTCCAGTCTCCACCAGATCCCCATTTTACAAATTGATATTAACTTCACCATTTTTTTTCCTAGGACACTCGGTACAATGTGGACTTCCGCTCAGGCTTAAAATTGGTTTGTTGTTGATTTGCTAGTACTAGTAGTCGGGTAAATTCAGCAATTAACACTCGTCCATCAGTAGACATACTACTCAATGCAGTTATTATTACGTTATAGCCCCTTAGAATCATATCTTCCCTTCAAAGCAACAATGGAACAGTCCAAAACCGCGTATCGGGTGGCAACCGGTAATCCCAGTCTTATTTCATCGAAGCCTCTCTAGATTGTTTTGATAACATACGACGTGGTGTCACATGACTCGTGTTGCGGGAAGTTTGTACTGGTCTTGTGTTTGTAGCTTCGTATTCAGTGCCGGAATATACTATAGTGACTCGAAATGCCGAACAGTGAATGGGAAGGCGCTAAGAGAATAGGAAAAAAGAGAAAATTCACCCAACAGACATAGAAAAGATCAGCCTTTGGCCAGTAAATCTGGTACGGAGAAAGAATCGGGAAGGAACCAGTGTCCATGTCAGATCAAAGTTAAGGGCATTCCCTTTCCTTTTTCCTTCTTATAGTGCTTTTTAATGTTCAAGATTAAGTGACGGTCAGTATGTAATGCAAGAGCCGCAGCATTAAATCACAGCGTTGAATTCATGAGCGCCTGACATCCATGCGGCGTACAAAATGTATAAAGGCGTCTCGAAAATATACGTGCGAACTAACTGCCTGAACGCGTTGACCTTCACTTGACTCGAGGAAGTTAATAAAGTAATAGTCCGAGTCGCGTTGAATGCCAAGCATGCCAAGTGGAACCTACCCGCTTGTAACCTTGTCAGTGGACATTTGCAAAAGCCAAGAACCGCGCACGTTCAAAAAAGTAGTTTAAATTTCAGGGATAAGTTAAATTTCATGGTTGCGGTGTATTAAAATTTTAAGTAGTTTTTGTCGTTTTTGTTTTTTTTTTATGAAATATACATTGCCACTGTTTGAATTGTAAATTTCACTATGTGGAAATAGGTCACTCTCTAATAAACTAAGCACAGAAGTTTTGGCGTGATCGTGCAAAAAATAGCTCATTTGGGGGTCTATCACGATTATGTTGGTCCATCGCGATTAATCACGATTTTGGAAAAAAGCAAACCTTTTTTAATGTTAATGTCGCCAATAAACAAACACCACTGATCATTAAATCATTATTTGGCAACTCGGCAAAAAATGATGACTCACCAAGCTTCCAATACTGTCAAAATATAGTCCGCATGTATTTATAATCCTATCTTAGAACCCTACCCTCTAACCTTGATTAGTTGAACATGGCTGACCCCCTATTTTCCTATGTGAACGTCATGATGCGTTGGCGCTTTGGTGGCATTAAACAATAATATTGACAACATGTCATCAAAGCTATCAATTCGCGGTATCGGGTCTTTGGTCATAATTCTTATCGCTGGGATAATCTCCCTGGGGGGGGGGGGGCACTTGTATTCAAAGGTGGATAGGATGCGTGACACAATAAAACGCTAAAAAAGGGTCTATTTTTTTCCAACATGGCGATGTACCGCTTGTACTTGATTAGGGTGTCAAAACATTTATGAAACGCATTTTCGCACTTTTGACAAACCAGGTAGTTTCGTTCATTTGAAAATACGTGCCGCGCATTTTGCCGTTTTAAATCGCGCAAAACTATGGTGCTTACTATAAAACAACACCTTGATACATGCAGGCAATGATCTTTGGGCTAAAATATCTACTTGGTTTAAAAACAACATGGAATTTGTGATAGATAATGTATATTTTTTCGAAACCCTTTTTCTGCCCATCTTTAATAGTGGCTAGATTTCATGGACAAGAAAATAAACCAGCTATGAGTGACCCATTATTTGACAAGCATGCTGATAGTAAACCTGCCCTCCCCATTTTAAAAATAAACAAAAGATCCACACGTGGACTGAATCGGCACACTGCGCAGGCATAAAATGATGCCCTGATGACTGAGTAGACCAGTGATGCTAAACGTAACACGTGGTTGAATCTACATTGGTTAAAAATGTTTTGTGGACCGCCAGACTGGATTTAGACTATATGGAACGTAATTTATCATTTGTGGTAAATGACGATAAAAATGAGCTTGAAACTCTTAACAAAATTGATAAAGACAAGGCAAATACAAGCAAAGTGTGAGTTTAAGTGTTAGGTGCAGATGAAAAGGTTAGAACTTTCCATACATGCTGCAGTTTTCCCCAGTAATTTTACAGTTTTGTGAACTTGGAATGGATTGACACTGAAAGACATACATAGCCTGATAGGCCTACTCTGGCATGATGCCCGTTTGTCTCATATGTCTTATTTAAATAAAAATGAGACCGTTGAAATGTTTTATTTTTCCATCTCTTTTCTTCTCCTCTTTTTTTAAAAAAAAAATCCCTTCTTTCTTTCCCTCTCTTTTTCTCAGTGCTCAAAAATTTCCCAGCAGTGATGAAAATTTCCTGGAGACAAGGTACCCTGTTCCAGCCCTTTTTTTCACCCATTAATATTTTTTTCACACTTTTGGCCTTGAAATCATGTTCAAACATTGAACCTTGTCCTATGCTGCACGTTGCCGCATATTTTATCAAGCATTCTGTGAAAATACCTTTTGCGCTTTTAAGAAGCTATACGTCAATTGATATTTGAGAAAGACAACCCAATAACTCCTCCTGCAGTGCAACTATATCAGTGTCATTCCAACACGTTAGCATTTTTGATCAAATAAGAGGCTGGAATAACCCTTTGACCCTATTGTGTCCTTTCAAAAGGACCTGTGAAGAAGACTAGTCTGTTGGCATTTCAATTCCTGCATTGCTCAGAGAGAGATTCTATCAGGTTACATAATCGGTGTACTACTCCTTTGCATTCATAGTAAAATACCAGAGGGTGTTTTGAGTCAATCCCACAATGCACCAGTTTTGGGAAATTTCACCTCAATAGGGTCATGTGATCACATAAAAATCCTATTCTTAACACATAAAAACCCTGACTTTAATGCTCATTTTAGCCCACAAAGCATTAGTACTTAAGGAATGTTTTGCATGATTATGAAATGTATTGTGGTTCTTAAACTTTTGGAACACTTTTTATCCTTAAGTACTGACATGTGTTTAGTACAGTACAGTATAGGCACATTGCTATGCATCATGGGATTGATTCAAAACACCCTCCGGTAAAATACATTGTGTGTAATATTCAGAATTTTTCTTCCTGTTACTCTACTCATCAATATACTGTATAAGTGGAAATTTTCGCGAATTTCGCGAGTGAACATAAAAACGCGAAATAAAAACTCGCGAAAATAACTTTTTCCAATAGATTTGTATTGCATTGATGTCAATACCGTGCAATTAAATTCTCGCGCATTTGGCAAAATTGATAAAATCGCGAAAATATCTGTATGCGGAAATTTCCACTTACACAGTACATGTCTAACCAGTGATGGTCAGAGGTGATCTGCCATTACTGGGCTTCCAAACCCCTAGCCGGCAATCATCAGCATTCATTTTTCCCCCATTGTTCTTTTGTGTTTATTTTTTGGGTTATGCCAGATTATGGATTTGTGGGATACATAGACTTTATATTGCCCAGCAGGAACTCATAGGCAACTTGTTTACTTTTAGGGTTAGAGTTTTATTTTTTTTAGTATTTTTTGATCAATTTTTTATCCCCCTGGCTTGAAAAGCAGAGGGGATATTGCGAGGGTGCACATGTCTGTACATGTGTATGTATGTGTGTGTGTTCCAGTTTGGTTAGGTTTTGGTTAGATTTTCGTTTTTTGTGTCTCCTTCGAAAAGTTGAAGTCGGATTTAACCAGACTTGGGGTTAAGGTACAATAGGGGTTCCTTCATGTGTGGATGATGTCAAAGGTCATGGACCAAGGTCAAAGGTCATCAAAGGTCATCTGAGGTCATGTTTCAGACTGCCATCTTGCCAGGGGGATGATGCAAGTTTACTTGCTGTATTTTTTTAGTATTTTGGTCTATTTTGTACCTCCGGATGGGGAAAATTAAAATGCCCAGCTGACATGCATCGGTGCTTACATTTCGGTGATCTCCTGAGGGGTAAATGCTCAGCCAGCACTTTCGGAAGTGGGTCTCCTGATTGGTAAATACCCAGCTGACCTTTATTTTTTCAAAATAAAGGCCAGCCAGCAATCGGCACTGAAAAAAGTGATTGCCGATAAGTGCGGGTTGGACAGGTTCTAGGGTTAATCTGCCCATATGGATAAAATTCAAGTGGGATGTCCTGGCCCCCTGCAATGGCTGCCATGAAGTGTTGGAATGTGCAAAACTGGATTGGTGTATTACATAAGCATTTAACTTTAAAGAAACATGTATACCCCTCTCTTATGCCGTACTCATACCTTAGGTGGTGCTAAAATGGAAATTGAATACATATCAGTTCCTAATGCATCCTGTGGATGTAGCAAGGTCAACAGTGAGATATAAGTACCGTTGGCCTAGTGCGCAAACATCTTATTCTTTCTGAACCCACAACTTTCACTTTTCCGATCATGAGATTTGGTTATTGTATCCACTGGCCACATGCCCATAATGCAGTTGTGATAACCGATACACTAGAGATATATAAAAAAAGGGTATATCCAGATGGTCATTTGATTCAGAACAAGCTTGCTGGCAGACTGGTAAATGTTATACACGGTGGAAGGCCTCAAGACCATTACTAAGTAAACTAGCAACAGCATGGAAATGGACCCTTGATAATTTTTTTTGACCAGCGCGATCCTGCTTATATAAATGATCTAAAGACTTCCAAGACAATCCTCTGGCCTGTGGTTCTGGTTGGTACCGTTTACTTTGGCAAGATCAGGCCAAGATGGTTTTTTGCACATTTTCAATTGGGTCGTCCAACTAGCGTTTGCCGCTGGTATTACTTGTTATTAGCCATAGATTCTGAACAAATTAAATGCCTGCACTATAACCCCTATATTTTTACTTGTGCATGAAGGTGCCCATTTTTGTCATGGCAAAAAGCACGTGATGGCATGTGTGGTCCGTGATCGAGCGCATCGCCCCACACTCCAAAGTTGTGGGTTCGAGTCTCCGCGGCTGTCTCTTGATAGAGTGGCTTTAACTACCATCAATTACGTCACCCAGGTGTAAAAATGGATACCACATTATGATACTAAATGCTGGGAATGACAGACTCCGTTGTGACGGGAGGAGTGGCGTAACCCCCCACAAGCAAATTCTATGGAGGATCTGGCCCCAAACGCTAATAAAGAAGACGGCGCTCCGCACACATACTTGGCTCGAAATGACGCAAAAACAGAGATTTTGCAGATGAGAAATTATTCAAGGTTTCAGTGACGAAAATCTCATGTTTGATCGGATATTGCTGAGGATGGGGTTGGTCCCTTTAAATTGTGCCAACCTGAATGCCTCAAAGTTTGATGGTTAATTTTAACATAAGGAATTTTATCATCAAAGTAGGCCAGTTAATACCTTCTTTCAGTGGTGGGTATGTACTATCGGCTAGAAATGATTACTTCCGACTTGGGGCAGATTCTCCAACGTAATAGCCGCAACCTTGCCCAAGTGCTCAATCTAACCAAGATCAGTCACAACTCAGAGAAGATGTGCTGATGCAGATTAAATTTTTCAATTGATACTGGGTGCATCTTTCAAAGATAATCAAGACACTATGAGCCAAGATAGTCTCAATTCCCACGGCACAGGTCAGTAATTTCCATTCACTAATGTATTAAGAAAATATGCCCACTGGTTTTGGAGTATGATTTCTGATACACAGAACACACAAGGTCAACTCCTGTAAATGCATAACATGTAGAGCTCACTGAACTTTGTCTTCAGTGGATGAGCATATTATAGCTCATAGTGAGAAGTAATCCATTTGGACAAATTCTGGATGGTGGGTAGATTGGTATCCGGTGATGATGAGTGACAACTGGACGGATCACCTATCTAGACAGCCTTTTTGATATGACAGGCTGCTACGGTAGAACCACATAAACAGATTGCGTTTCGTTAACTCTGTCACCGGCCATGCCTTGAAAATTGATTGTATAGCTATTACTTTTGAAAAAAGCGCCCACATCATGGCTAAATGTTTATTCCCGGGAAGGAGATTCTTTGTGAAATGTCCTGCACAGGGGTGTCTGTTTTCCAGAATCTGAATTTTTCCTCCCTCCCCTTGCCACCTTAATCCACATTCTTCCCAAAATTTAACATTGGTTCCAATCGCCTAGGCATCAGATTCTTCTCCAATGACCATAGACAAAACCTATTCCCCCGCCTGCCAGGGCACACTAACGAAGAAAAGACATCCCTGTCTCGCAAGGTCAGAGAGGTTTTATAAAGGGCATTCGTGAATTCCAGCACCCTCTGGTTTTAGTTTCATTGTTCATAGATGGCCCCCCCGGTTCCTTGAGAAAGCCTTATTTGCAACTTTTTAGCTGATCCCGACTTTGAGGTTTTGTGTTAATCTCACCATGCTCCATTTCCCACGGCCCCATAGGCCACTGTGCTCTAATATTTCTGTCGGTTTAACGGACAGAAAAATAACAAAAATGCGAATTTTTTTTACAGACACAACCGAATATTAGCACGTAGATTTGGCACACATGGATTATTGTGTTAACGGTCAGATGATATGAAATCTCATTTTTTGTAAGGTAGTCGGGAGGATGAGGCTGTGGATCCGAATGCGCCCTTTCAGTCAGTTATCGTTATTTGACTGTTTCATCATCTCAGATTTCTTGTGAGGCATGTGCATTTCCTGGGAACAGGAGCCATCCCAATTCCTCACTTATTCAGTACTCTAGGTTCTCATCATAGATGTAGATGTAACTAAAATGTTGAGGTTTGACCACGTAGTGTCTGAACTTTGTATCCTCAAAAAAACTCTTACCTTGTGTTGTACTTCCTCCTCGGCCAACCAGTGGCCAGCCGAGGTCTTGTGTGATCCTGTCTGATGATTGTTGTTCACTGTGTGCTTTGAAATTTCTTGCACACGTTATCTGTCCACAACCACCGATTGCTAGAATCGCGAACTTGTTCAGGTCAGGTCTACATTGGGCCGAGAAGAACGACCTTTGACTCATGTTCCGGTCAAACGGAACAATTTCACAATGGATTCTTGCACACAGAACCACTGAATAATTACTGCATCACTTACTACCGAATCCACTTAAATGCTTGCATTGAAACTTTGATTGGTATGACTCCATATAAGTTCTTCCATCAATTTTGATGGAAATGACCTTTAAACCTCAAATGTGACACATTTAGAACATCCGGCTCCTGTCCATAAGGTGTTTAAAGACAATGAACCATAATATTTGGGACACAACCCATTGACATCCAACGGTGGGTGTTTAGCTCTATAACTATAATCCTATGGAAGGATTAGGCAATTGTGGAGTTTTTTTGTAGTTGTCCCCTGAGTTTGATTAACAAACAGATTGACATCATCCCGCACAATGTTTTCGTTCGTGAAACCAAAATCTTTTCACGCAGAGATAAATATATTTTTGGAAGTGAATATTTCTTCCAAAGCACAATGTATACTGAGGCTGAAAGCTTTTCAAACTCTACAAGCCACTATCACAAGCATATACCCTCCTCCTGTTTTGAATGCATGAGCAATCTTTCTACCTGAACTTTAACATTTCTTAAAACCATTGTCATTGACGTCACTCTATTTACAAACCGTGGTCCTAATTTCTACGAACTCTGTTATCATGCTAAGTTTAGATTCGTATCTACGAATCTACAGTCAAGTGTGTATTCGTAATCTACGAAACACGGGTGGAATTTACACACATTACAAATGTATAACAAAGCTTGTATAGAATTATCTCACGATTTAGTAATAAGATGACCATGTTGTGGTACATTTACGGTGAACGAATTAAAATGGTTCTATAAACAAAATTAAAACGAAATCATGTGAAATAACGACTTGGGATATACAGAGATTTATTTTTCTGTTTTCTGAAATATTTGTTGTACTTTTATTATTTTTGTACACGTGGTTTTGTTTTTTTAAACTATAGGGCACTCCAGGGTTTAACACTGTTTGATTTTTAAAATTTCACCTATTTCGGTCTTATATCTATGGTTATCTATTTCATGTATTGCCTAATGTCCTTCAACTTTTTTCAGGTTCAGGCCTGCAATCTTGTCAGGTAAATTCTTTCAAAATGTAAACCATACCGTTCGTTTTCTTTGTTTTTTTGGTCCTTAAAAATATATATATTCCTAATTTGGATTTTTTTATTTTTATAACTTAGTTCAATCTTTCAAACTTTTCCTACTGATAATTATTAACATTTTTAGGCCTATGCTGGAATTTCATTTACTACAGATGGAATTTATCGAATTATCATTTCTTAAAATGGCGGATTAAACTTTCTTTGTTTTCACTTTAAAAAGTATCATGTAAGTTCGGTTTATTGTTTTTAGGCCTCGTGTTTAAAGGTATCTTTATAGTTGTAATGCAGTTTACATGGCCTCGGATGTTTGTCATCGAGTGAATTAATATTGTTACTATTTTTTCAATCATTTTTGTATTATCCATCTGATTATGATTAGGCCTATTTTTTTACGGGTCCTAATGTGATGTCAAAACAACCAATTGGGGGCCCGGGACGTTCAATCTATATTTTAAACACTGTCATATAGTGTTTTTCACAAGTTTTAGGGGAATGCAGAGGGGTCACAAAACGTCAGGGTGCTTAAAGTAAAAATTATACCCATATTGACTTTCTTTACAGAACAAAGCCACTGATATGACTTTCATTCTTGTACTTAATAGACATAGGCCACCAAAAAAAGTTTTTATCTCAGCTTCTTTTGCCCGAAACCCTCAGCGTCAATTGTATTTTTTAGTTAAAAAAATATGGTGCTTACCTGGATTTTTTTGTTTATCGTTATTTACCTTTTGGCTTCATTTTTTAAACTGTCGATAATACACTCAAACATTATCAAAATGCATGTCCTAATCGCATTTTAAAATGTATGCGAGCGGCAACCGAGACAATTTCCTTCCAACGGGGGTCTCAATGTGGCTTTGGGTAAGGGACGTGCCTCCGAGAGTCTGCAAACAGAACGCTAAATCTATACATTTGCTGCAAAAGCTATAGCTATACCAGAAATGTAGATTTTATGGCCAAATTTAACATTAATATGCCTTTTCCTCAAAAATTCGACGTTATTAGCAAAGTTTTGCTTCAATTTGGGAATTTGACTCAGTACTCATTTTCCAACAAGTTTATAAGATTTTTAAAAAGGGACCTATTACTAAAATACTAAAAATGGCATGAAAAAAGTTCTTTCATATACCCATACGGTGAAAATGAGCCCATACTTACGACACGGGTCCCTGTATGGTCATAATATGTTGAGTTTTGGCCCCCACCCTCCCGGACATTTTTGGTATAAAATGAAACAATTTCACGCACCTTCTAGACTGTGCACACATCTGGACATGTGTAAATGTTGTAATCCTTGGCATACTCCGGGGGAATCGTACTTTCAAAATTAAATCTTGTCCTTTATTAAATTCTCATGAGTCGGTCGTTCAATAGGTTTCCAATGTGTATGATTCTGCACGGTTGTCCCAACCCAGGGATGTTGTGCATAGCCAAGTAGAAGTAGAGTAGCTTGATATCTGCGTTTATATGGATAAAATACCGTTGCCTTAAGATATTCCCAGGTATTACTCCTAAATCCATTCCTCCCTGGCATAACATGGCAAGAGCATCCGAAACTATGATTGTAAATGTGAAATCCAGTGGCATATCCCGGTGGAATTAATACAATTAATTAAATCTTGGCCCGTATAAACACTCAGGTGTAAGACATTCGCTGTCGGTCAATAGTAATCCCCAAGTGTGTGATTCTGCAGTGGGCATGATTCTGGGGTGACAAAAAGCCCTTCCTCCTTGCAAGAGCTTTTCGAAACTCGCTTAACCCTTGTATCCATCATGTCCACTGAATTGGTACCTGAACATCAAGAAAGACACGCACATGGTGCATGTAGCAAAGTATGCATCTCCACAGTACTCTGATGTTGGGACTCGTAAAAGGAGACGATAATTAATCTTATCGTGCCAATTACCAGTCTTCACTCTTTCAACTCTCAATGGATGAGTACAATGCAAAGTTTTTTCAAAGGATGATGAGTTTGTCACTGACATTGATTTTACATTGTGAGGCATGGTTTAAGTCAGGGAAACCACTCGAAAGAGAGGATTCGAGTTCGAAATCCCTCGGGCTTCGCCCTTCAGTGAATTCGTAACTACGACTCCACTCTTTTTTGAGGTTTCCCGTAACAGAGTGAGGTTGTATGTGTTACATCTCTGAACGTGCCAATGGTGACAGTGCACTATTGTTGATGTCGCTCATGGAACATGAATGTTCTGTTTTCTCATGGTGTAAAACAAATACAAATGGAACAGATAAATGACAATGTTTTGCAGTGTAACACACAGACGTGGGAAAATGTGAACTGTGAGACATAGTATTAGACCCCAAAGATTAAAAGTAAGACCTAGTATTCTACCCGTAAGACCACTGCACATTTAGATTGTCACATTTTTGTTTTACACTTTGAGCAACAACAATTATATTATTCAGTATTAGTTTAAAAGTTTGTGACCCGATCACACCCTCGCCCCCCCACGTTACTCCATCAAATGGATTTTGGTATCAGAAGAAAGTTTCATATTTTCGTCATTACCACCCCAAGTGAAATTTTGGGCCTTTTGATCTTTTTTTTATGACACAAAAAGATCTCCAAGTGTGGGTGTACCACAGTTATTAACACACACGCACACGCTCTAGGGTCCAATTTAGTACACATTTTTGCTTCTAACTATCCAACGGCTGGTCGATTTTTACTCAAAATTTTGTAATTGGATTTTTTTGCTTATATGCTTCCATGTGGAAGGGATAAACGAAGAAAATTGGATCATGATTGGGTCACTCACCTTTAATTAATGAAGTCCGTTTTTCTGAAAATGTCTGCCCATCAGTAAAATAAAACTATAAATTTCAGCACACGGTGACTGAAATCCTTTTGTTGGTGGAGTTCGTGTACATGTATGGCCTTCGACATAATTACATGGTGCCTACAATACAGAATAGGGTCTAAAACAAAAAAGGAAAAGATGGCTGCACCCATAGCATTCATTGTTTCCCTGGGCGTGTGTGTTTGGGCTATTTACTGATTAACCCTGAATAAAACATTATGGAAGGTCCTTTTGAAAACCAGTACATTTGGGATGATAACAATGACTGAATACAAAACTTGAAAAATACATTACGAACAATTTATGGTGCAAGAATTGCATTTCCGTGAAGCGCCAAAAATTCAACAGTTGGTTTTTGTCATCAATTTGGTACATGTATAATACAAGAAAAATAGCATTTGTGTACACCATAGAAAGTTAGTGATCTCAGCTCTTGTTTTATATGTATAAAGCAGGATCTTGTTTTTCAGCTACTGTCACCAATTTCTGTAAGTAAAATTGGTGGTCATAACTCAGTCTGGCGGGTCAAGGTCCAACTTTTTAATTTTTTAAATTGTTTTTTCATGATCTGGTTTGTACTCCCTGCTTTAAAAAGGCATTGTACATGTATGTTGAGACATACATGTACAAGTATGTCAAGAAAATCAGAACAATTTTTTGTCAGTCCTCAGCCATGCCAGGACAATGGTCAACTTTTTTATCTGTTATTTTAATTCAAGTATCATGATCTTGTTGTTAAGGTGCTTTTTAAGGTCATTGGATGCTTTGTTGAGGCATCCAAGTAATCAGAAAACAATCCACCATTTTTTTTCAGGTTCAGCCATGCAGACAGGTAACTTTTTATCTGTATTTTTTTCGAGTTTTATATGATCGTGTTGTATGGTGCTTTAAAAAGGCATTGCTGACGTTGTTGAGGCATCGGAGAAAAATCAGAACAATTTTTTGGTCAGTGTTCTTCATAAATCATGGACTGTTGCTTTAATTAAGGTACAGCTTTCCCAGTAAGTGATTACAAAAAGGACAATGGAAAAAAGAATATTGATGTTAAGACAAATATCAGATCAAGCCTTTTGACAGTCATGAAGTGTCAGATTCTGCTTGTTCCTTCGTGAGTCCAAATCCCCTGACAGAATGGCCTTTTGAATGTGCTTTCTAATTCTTAACGTGTTGAAAAAATGTGGTACTCATGTTATATGCCGACAAAGTAACGGGGTACAAGCACTGTGCTGAGCTGAATGACTGGAAAACACCATGGAAAATAAATGCAATTTTGACTGAAGGGTTTATTCGGATGGTTTTCCATAACACAGGTCCCATGGTTGACCATGGTTCCTCTGGGGATTTCCATATGTAAACGTTTGGTCCCGTTTGGTTTTCCTCCGGCTGAGGAGATTGTAGTGAATCCTACAAATGCATGTAATCATAATACGGGAGAGACACCGGCTAGTATGAGAAGCAGTACAGTCTCAATAATTTTTGACTGACATATTTGTATCACTCAAACTTAGTTGCAAATCATGGAGGCATTAAAATGCAACCTAAGCAGCAACAGCAGCAACGGCAATGTGGAGCAGACGGGTGTCTTTTGCTTCAGCTCTTAAGATCCCTGTGCATAACTTGCAAATTGAGAAATGCACCACGGTCACTTACGCTCCATTTATCAAAATCAATATTCCGCTTTTTTCTCGCTCTCTCTCCCTCTTTCTCTCTCTTACCTTAGCTCACGTACCCAATGTCACACCTCTTATATTTTTTTTGTTCTCATGAAACATGCTCTAATAAAATTACCGGAATTCCAACTGAATTTAATTCTGCTCTTGGGCATGGTGCGTGTGCTCTGAATTTGATTTTCAAATCGCAATAATTAAAAATTTAACAAGAACATAAACTACCAATTGTCCTTATTTGCATGCTACATTGTATTGTTTTGCCCTGTGTGTTGCGGGTACCGACACCCGGGCAATGCCGTTTTTTTTTCTTCACAGCCATGTTTTGTTCACAAGTTTGATTGCCCTATTCAGACTATTAGTAGCATACTCTGCCTGCAATATTTATCTTTAGAATGTAACCAAGATCACTGAACCTTGAGGCAAAACGGCACATACTACTCATCCATTGACCACAGAAGCTCCGCGCTTGGTTTATTGGACTCGGCTGTACAAAATGGATTTTTGACTGAATAGCTGTCATCATGTAAAATATGCGGGGAATGTTATTAGCCAAGACGGGCATCACATCCATCATAACACTTCTATTTGGCAAAAACTTCATTAATGATAAGAAGCTTTTAGGGATTTAAAAATACTAGGGTCTCATCATAGAGCATGTGTTTGTATTTCATGTGCACAAATCTGATTCCGAAATTCACCCAAAACAGTCTCTGCATGCCTTTTCTGTGAGATTTACAAAGAGCGAAGATTGTTGCAAACATGAATTTTGTATGATCTTAAATCTTTCTGTGTGTGTGGTGGTGTGAATTTTTTTTTAGAGTTTTTGAATACCATTCCCACTTCTGTTTGCTCCTAATTTGGGAAAAAAAAAAGGCCATACTGTATTAGCTACTACATCATGGTATATATAGATGTAATGTAAAATATGTATCATCTGAATTAAAAATGGGAAAAAAAAACCTGATCCTCGTATTATAGATAAAAAAAAATAATTGGATTTTAATTAACATGTTCAACCTTATTTGCATTTGAAAGAATATCTACCTGACTGCATTATTACGTATGTAACTGAAGGTGACTGCAATTTTTAATGGAATTTCTAGTCCTTTAACATGAAGGAATAAATTTGAGTGACTCGAGGTTAATGGTAGGGTGGTGAATACAATTCATTGACATTGTGTATTTTGTATTATAATTCATACACTAAGTTGTTTGTTTGAGATGCTTTTTAACTTTCACATTAAAAAGCATTTCTATGAAATGTCTAACTGAATCACCCTAAAATCCGTTATACCGATTACAGATTTTAAAATTTCAAAATCGTTTCATTCTGATTCCGATTGTTTTTGGGGTGTATTTTATTGCGTTATCATCCTTTTTCGACAGCCAAATGCTGCCAAAAAGTAGCAGATCGATTTTAGTTAAAACACTAAAACGGCGAAATTGAGGGAAGTTAGTCAACAAAAACATACAACTCGGTAAAATACACATAAATTGATTGTTTCAGTTTCGATTTATTTTCACTGGTTTGGCCAGCAGTTTGGAACATTTTTAAATTCCAAGTTTGACCTCTTTGATATTATTTAATCGTATAGAAAATCGTAAAATTGAAAATTTTGCCGATACCGACAGATACCGGATAGGGTCATAATTGGCCCTATTTCAAAAATACCGATCATATCGGTTTTTCTCTAGCAATGTAAGTCCTCCTCTCCACTGCCTTTTTGGGGGTAATTTAGTCATGTGTCATGTGAAGTGTTTGATGATGTTAAAATGATGAGAGATGATAGCAAAGGAGCAATAGTAAGGGATTGGAAGACACTATTTGACTCCCGTGTGGCTGAAATAGCTTCCTAGTGATCTAGGGTATTTTGTGATGGTTAAACAGTCAATGTATTTTCAAACATTTCAAATTAAGGCACTATCAGTGAAGTGCTAATTCCTTAAATCAGAAAAAATCCTCAAAAATCAATTTTTAATTGCATTTTTTGTAACAGTATTGGTATCCCCTAAAGTCCCTGCAAGTGATAATTCTAAAAGCCCCTAATAGGGACAAAATTAGTTATTTTAGTAATTACGGTCCATACGACACTTACTACAACACCATTGATGATAGTGTCCACCCTAGTGCTTTTGTTTTTCAACGAATTTCGGATTTTTTTTGCACCATTTTAAACAAACCTCAACCTAGTGTTTCTAACTAATCGTTACCAACAAAGGTATCCACTGCAGACAATCCTCAGCTGTATTTTTTGCCGATTTAAACCACCTTTTTGACCATTTAAAGTCACAAAAACAACCGCATGGTCTTAACGGCGGAATTTCAGCACATTTTACGCCGTCACGTCGCATGGCGCAGCATCGCGTCGCCGCGGTGAATTTTACTACTGCGTAATGAAGCGTGCGCGTGTTTAATGTACTTTTGCGCGAACGCATCTTGGAAAAAAACAAAAAATAATCATTGGAAAATGTAACAAGCGCTAATTTAGACCAGATGGAATTTCATTTCTTCTGATTTCGGGAGTTAGAGACAAAGGATGTTTGATTCAAATATGCATAAAGATGTATTTCCATCACTCGCACAACATAAGGCAATTTTTGAAGTTTCAAAGTTAAAGTTTATTTGATAAGAGACAGATAGAAATGGCGTGAAAAGTCCCTTTTTTACTAAAACAACGGGATTTTTCTCAATGTTAATTTCGCAAAATTTGGCAATTTTTCAGACAAGAATAACGCCAAAAAATACCGAAGTAAAAAGGTAAGGTTTTACTTTCCTACGATAGCAGTCGGTCTTCTCTAGGGACGGTTTCTCAATTTTTTTTTTTTTCATTTTTCGATTTCTAACTAAAGATCTTTCCAAAATACTCAAAATTTGGAAAAGAACGGTACAATAAACCACACTTTTTTGACATTTTCCCTTATATTTCGAAAAGTTAAGCTTCCTGTTTTTAAGAAAATGAAAAAAAACGTCCCTAGACAAATTTGTCTTGTTTCTAAAAAATAACATAAGAATCATGAAATTTCAATTGTTTTGGTTATGCTGTCTGAAAAAATTTGGGGCAAAATCATGTTTTTTTTTAGTATTTTTTCTCAAAATACGAAAGTTTTTACATGAATCTGATGCCACCAATCGGGTTCATCATCTACTTTTTCTTTCTAGAAAATGTATACTTTTGACATACCAATAATCAATGTTTGCAAAGTTACAAAAAAACCCCAATAGATAGGCAGAACTCTCAGGGTGACACTGTCCTTAATTGAATGTGAATTCTATCTTGAACCTGCTGCTTTCTTCCTTTTTGTCAAAATTTTCAGTTGGAACTGAGTCCTAAAGACTTATCCTTAACTTTTAAGCTATTCCTGCAAATTTCAATATTTTTTTTTAAAAAAAAAAAAAATCACTGATAGTGGCCTTTAATAATACTAACAATTAATAATAGTCTGTATAAAGTGCCTTCCAAATGAACAAATCA